>JAOXYB010056645.1:0-11075 GCA_028565635.1 Phoronis ovalis
AGAACAAAAACAGACAGGAGAAAAAGAAGCACAAATGTTGTGCATTCCAGAAATCATTACGCCAACGTGTCGTCGTATGGGCACGTTTTAAAATCGAAGAGGGAACTCTGTTTGGGAAAACGCATGTAGAGACCATTTCAAAAATCTATTCACACACGTGTACCGGTAATATATTTGAGTCGGACCCCGGGATAAAACGTCGTGGAACAGGCAATATGAAAGTGGGTGCCTATTGTAACATTGTTACATAAACGATGACCCTAACGAAGTTTAAACCTACAAAAAAACATCTCTTTTCGTGATTTCAGACAAAAATAGATCCTAAAAGTAATTAAGAGTGTTACACTCCGGCGGCACGAAAAAATCCTTTGTCGCCCAAATTTGTTGGAACATGCCGCGGCGTACCCACTTTTATATTGCCTGTGCCTCCCCCGGGAATAAATAGATTTTAGAATTTGGTTTGTATCAGTCAATTTCCATAAACATGGATTGCTACTCAAATACTTTAAAATTTTTGATTGCTACCCTTATATTTCAAAAAATTTATACTGGATTTGCTACTACAAGCTAAAATTTTGGATAGGGTAGGGCGTCACAATCCCGTAGTCCAAAAACCATGAGTACCCTCCGAGGCCGGAGATAAGAATTATGCATGCCAATAAGTAGAATCTCAAATAAAACTCATAGCCATATCATAATGAATGATTAAAAAGTGATATTTAAGGCTTAGCTGGCACGTCGTTATAGTTTAGACTCGTTTGTAAAAAGCATGCCAAAATTTAATTAGCATTTATTGGCCCATAATAAAATGATTGCGTACCATCCTACGACGCAAAACGCAGTGGGTGTAAATTCATGCTATGACGACTAAAGGATATTCATATCCAGGACTCCCATATTTTGTTATGACCATTTTTGAATGGCACCAGCTATGTAATCAATTTAGTTTCTTAGCAAAAAAGTAATTTTTTTAAACATTAATTCATAATTCAATTATATGCACAATATTTGTGATCTAACCATAGCAAATAATAACATGTACCTATTGTGGTAAATTGCATACAGAGTTTGAGTGAAACCCGGTGTCAAGTACCGGGCTTTGAAACCAATTCAGTATGAGCAAAAAACCCTTATTTGCATATGCAATCAGAATATAATGATTGTAAAAGTATTCAATAATATATCGGTTATCATTAAATTAAATAATACTTCGAGAAATTATTTTAAAATGGCGTTCCAATAAGATTCAATGTTTATATTCTTTCCTATGTTTCGTAGATCTTGTCACTCGACTAAGACGGGTTTCAATCCTCCATTCGTACACTCCACTCCACTTCACAAAGCATGTGATAAAAACAATAATGACTAATGTTGTGTAGTGTAACACTTATTTTTAAAATGAATGCTCGAATAAGTCAAAAATCAAAATGTTACCCCTAAAGGGATTGAGGTTAGTCTATGTCTCACTAGGTAATTTATGCTACAACTCACTAGTATGTATAGAATTCACTTCCTCATAGTACTTTTCCATAATATATTGTCACATTATACCAGAATGAATTAACTAATTTTTTGACTGCATGATATATGGAACACATTCAGTGACAAGCAGAAGAATGTTAGCATTATGGGAAAGGGTTTTGATATGCAAATTGCAACGTATTTCATTATTGGAATGTGGGTTTAGTTGTTGAACGATATCCCCAGTAGACATGTATATGACATAGCATCATTTGATATTTTGTTTACTTTTATGACATCTCTGGGGCTAATGAAACTAAGTGTTATTATTCCTTGTAGTGCGTAACTAAAATTATAGAACTTGTGTACCATTAATTCACAGTTTGAATTCATCTAAATAATTGTTGTAAACCGTTTATCTATTCTTACAAGATTCTTACTCAATCCCCTGAACACTTATTTTCTAAAAACGTGTAGGGCATGCCTTTTTCAGTGATGTATAACATGTCATAGTCGAGCGTATAATAAAGATATAATTGATTTTAATTTTTTTAAATTTAAAATTATTTCCTATTTTTGAAAATACCGTGAAAATGGATCTACTATAAAGGGTTAAGTAAGCTTTTTCAATTCAATTCTTAATTGCTTGCACGTTTGTTGAAAAAGTATTTATTTTTAATCGCAAACCAGAACTTACAAATATTTATTCATCAATAAAATGACAGAAACAAAGTTATATGATATATTTGGAAGCATTTTATTATATATAAATGTAAGTACAATTAAGCTACAAGCTAGAAGAATATAATTTTCTCCTAAATCGCAAACTGCTGAATTCGCAAAATAAAACTTAACACAATATTCTTATTGAACGACTAGTCCCATGTAGGAAAAAGAGGGTAGACTTTAGTAACAAAAACACAACAGAACAAGACACGAATACAAATACAAACACAAATACGTAATTATACATTCTCATGATACATATGTATATAGATATGTATATAGATATCTTTGCATGAAATTCGTGCTAATGAGCAGCTTGTACAGCATCAAGCAAAAAATAAAGGTGAAAGAGCAAGATGTGTGAAATATTGGTTACGTTGTCAGTAATCATCTTAATTTTTAGGCAAAATAAAGCGCCAGCACAAAAGCAATAGCAATTGGCGGTACAAATGTGGATACGGTTCTTGTTGAAGTGTTGCAGTAGTCAGTCTTGCAAGTACATATTTTTACATTAACTCTCCCCGTTGATGGAAGATATACTGAAACGTCTCCACAAGCACTTCCAGAAGATCTGGGAGAATATGCCTTTAGTGCAGATGTACCACATTGACGAATTGCATCTACATGAACACCTTAAATAAGGATAATAAACATATTATGTAACTCCATAATGTTCCGTTCTTCAAAGGTAGAGGAACGAAATACTAGCGGCTATATTTACTAAATTCAATAATGTAACAATCAAAAACGCGCAATTGTCACTGACAATTTGTTAGTGTAACATTAATACCATGTATGGTTTGTTTCACGCTGTTTCAGAATATTAAGAGATATAGCAGAGATAAGAAAGTTCAAAAAAATATCATTTAGTAACATGAATTTCAAACTTACGAAGGATCGCACCAATGCAACACTGTTTGGCTTCAATTACACATATTTCAAATAACCCATAACATATTTAGTCACGCATCAAGCTCATTACAATTCAAGTGCAGAAACAATTACTATAATCTGTGTCAGACATATAACAACATAATAAAATACAAATTATATAATTAGTCAGTGGCGGTTTTATGAGGGGGCTCTATTGAAGCCCACAATCTCATCTGCAGAACAATAATTCTGGGTGTTTTTTTTAATTATCGTGAAACACATGTTTGGAATCGAACCTTTCAACCTAAAATCTGGGACTACCCCTGTTATAGTTATAAAAATACAAAACTGCTCACGATATATCTACAATATGGGGATATTGATATTTAAAATATAATTATTTGTATTTTGTAGGCAGTTGAAAATGAAATAATTGGATCATTGCATGTTCCTACTGAAATGTGTAATCATACCAGCTCATCCACACTCATGAACAACTATTTTGTTAGTGTGTCAGTGTAGCATCATTTGAGCAAGTCCAAATTGCTGCTTGAAAATGAAGCAAATGATAGGTATTTTTAATTGCGTATAAGCGATAATTATCAACACGACCATCATTACAACTTATCTCGAGTTATCCAGTAAGTTCATCACATTGCAAGGAAATGCAGAAGGTTGTAAAACACTACGTACAAACACATGCAGCGCGACTACTGATGTCCAGATTGCCCTGCCAAGAAAGGACAAAATGCATATCAAGTTCGTTGCACAAAACTCTTACTCCGGTCTCTTACCCAACGCAGTTCCTTCTGTTTTGACACAAAAGTTATAACCTTCACAAGTCTCTACATTTTGAGAGCCAGGAACGAAGGGATCACCACATGTTCTGTCATTATCATTGTTACAGGAGTAACATTCTATAGCAAGCCCTGGAAAAGTAGAGTATTCAGAATTATTACATACTTCTCATTGGACAATTCACATACATATACATATACATATACACATATACATATACACACACATATACATATACACACACATATACATATACACACACATATACATATACACACACATATACACATACACACACATATACACATACACACACATATACACATACACACACATATACACATACACACATATACACATACACACATATATACACATACACACATATATACACATACACACATATATACACATACACACATATATACACATACGGCACACATATATATACACACATACATACACATACATGTGCATATAAAATTATATACACGTTAGGTTATATTTTCGTGTTTTAGGGTTGCTATAATTTTTTTATCCAATCAGTGCAATGAAGGCTTTACCCTACCACCTCCATTTCCGACTCAGATACAGTATTTTTCAGAATGAAAGTATGATAAATAACTCTCCATCGCAGATCCTGGAGTATGCATGCTCTAACCATTCTGAATAACCATTCAATGTAATTATCTTTTTAGGCGTGTAGACTGTCATAGGCGGTGTACAACCTGTTTATGAATAGTTATATTTGTTGAGGTAGGAAGAGGTCATATTATTTTCATGACTCGCGATTGCAGAAGTTTATTACTTGTCATTCATTTTATTTACTTTGAGCTGTATTCAGGCAAACCAGTATTTTGTATACAAGGGAGCGTAATTTGGACATCTACAGTAACTGTATAACTGACTCAAAATTGTGAATTCACATTTACAATACTTGTCTTTATTTATTACACTTACGACTTCCAAAAGTTGTGTTCCAGCTGGTTCTTGAAATGTATACCATTGTTCATGCTCAAAGGCGTCGTTATTTCTTTTGTTATCGCAGTGATTATTTTGACTAGTCGTAGGGTAGTATATACTCCTATAAGGCTGAGTAAAAGTGAGGTGGTTGCTGTTCAGACAAGGATCTAAAAAATGAAAGGTGCAATTATTAATTTAAGTTTTAACACTGAGGAAGCTATATGTTCCAAGAATCACAAAAGACTGGAATGTTCTACCTATAATTAATCTTAGTAAAAGCAGCGTCCAGATTCCTTCAAAGCACTGGACAGCAGAGTTATTCAAAACCAAGTCTGAATAAATGCATCCGATAGTATTCCGTACATTCTCAACTGACGTTATGGAATAGTTCATGTCGATTGTGTTTTTTTTTATCTCGAAAAGTAGAAGAACGATAATCCCTTTATTTCTATATGTGTTACGACAGTCTTGACACCAATCAAATTGCAGCTTAAATAACAGGTATAACCGTGCACTAAGCTGGTAGAGGGTTGATCACGCACATTCTGTCCTGCCAGAGTTTATCTATAGTCCGCTAAGCAAAAGCAAGCTCCCCGTCTGCAATACCTGTTCAGAATGAGTAATCATGATAGAAATAGACAATGAATAGATGTGGTAGGCGACACAACTTATACATTACTTTTTTTAAGAAGCTATTAATTACATGATTGTATTTACCAATACAAACGGTATTGCGATTGGTATCTTCTATCCCGTCTTGCCCAAGGGGACACCGACACACACCACTTTGACAGGTGGTGGCAGCAACACTACAGTCATTGTCGTCTGCGCAGGCACCAAGGTATTCACCAGGTTTGATCATAGCTACAAAAACAAACAAAAAAATTCCCGGCCACCTTAATCGTTTTCCATTTCGTGTTTAAAAATCCCCCTACCAGAATCTGATCTAAAGACAATGAACTGTAATAATGTTTTTATAACAAAAGAATATCTATTATGTTAATTAAGTATATCCCACGCTCGTGTGTCGCTCTGAAAATCGTATATTATTTAAATGTTTTAGTGCTTTATGTTTAGCATATTTTAGCAACGGTGTAAGTAACACAATACTTCTTAGGATATATATATATATCAAACATCTACTACATGTATATAAACAACTATCAATATTATATTTAATAAGATACTGATGAGCTGCTTTGTAATCTTTCTGAGGGTTTCCAAATTGGTTCTATGCTATAAAAATATAATGACGATAAAAGCCCTATATAGCATATTAGGATATATATCACGCCGAGGTTGTACAAAGGCGAATGGGGAGTATAGATAGGAGCTTTGTTATAATAAGGATTGTAGTAGGCGGCGCTAGAAGATATTGTGAGAAGTGATATCATACTATGCAGAAAGCATGAACATTTCTTGTCATATTTTAAAAGTTATGTAGTGATTATTTTTAAAGTTATGCAGTGATTAAATTTACCTCCTACGCCATTTTTTTTTTAAAACTTAAAGAGCAGATCATGACATTTATATTCTTTTAATGAGCAGTAATTTTTAATGTAAAGTTCAATATGCTAAGCATTTATTTGATAAGTACACATTACTCATTCACCAACACATGCGGCTACATTTATGTAAACATGGACAGTTATAAAATCATTATCTGACACTTTGTAAAAGATACAGTATAATCTTTAAAAAAAATGTTTTTAAGTAATGTTAACTGAATATAGTCACAGACCTATTTAGTTCCTTTTATTTGTAACCATACATTATCATTACAAGAGTGATGATTCATGTACTTAAAAACAAAGTAACATAGGGATTGCTGAATTCGAAGCTTATATAATTCAGCAAGAAAAAGGAATCTTCAAACAATAATATGTTTAGTCATATACTGAAGTAAGAAAAGCTGAAAAAAATGCTATATGTTTAATTTTGTACTAATAGTAGCATAGGCCCGTCAAATGGGACGGGGGGGGGGTTCGTTGGGTGCGAAATGTGAGGAACATATTTAATGATAACGTATACCCCCTTTTAAAATGGGAAGACCATTAACGACATGTTAACGCATCCCCCTTTTGAAATAGTAACGCACCCCCTTTTTGAACTGACAGGTGAACACGCGCACCCCCCCTTTTTGGAACAGATTTTTTTGGTACGGTAGCACTTATTCTGGGCGAATATATTGTTACTACAGAAGTGGAAATGGCCTTTTTTTGCTTGTTAATTTTTCTGGCAGCACGTTTTCGATTACTTAACTGATATTTTCTGAAATCGGTAATTCTAAAAACACCACAAACGCACCCCTTTTGAAAAAGTGTCTGACGGACTTGTGGCATTTAAAAGTTACCTTAGTTTGTAACATTTTAAGAATATTTCGTTAATAAAGAAGCCGAGTACCTAATCAATTACTTCTCACCCATAACGATACCATTTACGGTGGAATTTTATTCGCCAATATTTGTTTCATTCCTTTTATCCACTTTGACTTTGACATGTAAATAGTAGTCATAGAGTACGGTGATATATCTGTTTTCAAAGATATGGCATAATTGCCGCGCACCATTCCAAGCCATGATACCCCCGGCCAAAAATAGTCCGAGTTCACTACTACGCGCATTTTTTCTCCTTTTTCTTGGTCGCGTTGATCACTTTTACTTCAAAACTGGGTGTAACTTTGCTTAAAATTAGTTTTAATCAAAAAATGATGGGATTCTTTAGTAACGGGGAAGCCTACAAATTGCTAAATCAAGGTTCATCAGATGACTTATAATGTGCTAATTTAAAGAGAAAAAACAAAAAACAATTTTGGCCATACCATCACGAAAAATTAGTTGTAGGCTAGAGACATAATTATCTTAATTTGTGACTGGAAAAAAATTTGTTCAGATAGTCGGGTAAGATATTATAAAAACATTAATTGTGTACTTATACCAACTTATATCTAGCCATTTCGTAATAAACTGCTAGTGTTAGGCAATGTTTAAAAAAAATTAATAACAAAGTTCGAATAAAAATGGATACATGCTTTTGAAAAGAGCACAATCAGATAGTGTATGAATTGAGTTTTAGAGTAGGAAAATTTGCAGTTCTGAGGAAAAGGTACTTTTTTTTACCCTGTTCTTTCTTAGTGGGATGTTTACTTACTAGGGGAATTGTGGATGGTTGGGAGTTGAAAAGTTACCTCCGTTTTCTTTGGGTTTTCTTTGCTTGTAGAAACAATCGTCTTACATAGGGTATCATTTTGAGGGTGGTCTAGATTGTGCTTAATGGACCACTTCTGTTTTTAAGACCATTCACGATCATGGGTACCCACTTTATATTTGAGTGGCCGCCTTGGGGTTTTACATTCAATAAATACATAAAATGCTTTTAAAAGGCTTTAATCTTCTTAAAGCATCCAAAATAAACTAATTAAACAAACCTGTATCTTATGTGTGCTTTAATACAGGTGAACCTACGAAATAATTTTATAGGAAAAGCAGACAATGAATAACAAAATACGTTATAGTAATATGCATAACTAGGGGTCAGTTATGGCGTTAACTGATTTGCCTGTTAGCTACATGTATTATTATGATAAATATGGTCAAAATCGCTTCAAAAATCGTCAAAAATTCCACAAACTTTCTAGATATGACTTAGCATTTTCCCAAAATTTGCAGAAGCTCATCTTAGTAAAAAAAAATAAGTGATTTTCAATTTCAGGAAGGAATTTTACCATCTGTTTACCTGTTAATAATGTACTATGATATATCATCTGATAACCAATTTTCTACTCTTATTATTTCATGGTTTTAATGTGCGCAACATAAGATTGCGCCATGTAAAGTTATATTCTGAAAATTATTTCAAAATGGATTCATAATTTTATCTTTTACAATGACTCGAACATGTGTCAAAAGACGTTTGCACCAACAGGCAAAGAAGAGTTAAAATGGTAGTTACTCTTCGTAATACAAAATTTAATTAAAGTTCATAAATGTTGTCTTACCAGTAACTACCGCAAATAACACAAACATCCAGGCAAAACCCAAAGTAAGATCCGCTGTCCACGGCATCTTGCAAACGAAGTTATGCAATTATCAAGTTTTGTCAAAAAAGTCACTAGAATTCATACTCTATTAATTAAACTGAAATATTATATTCAACTATGTTTACCCCAAGTCAAAAGGAAAGTACCCAATTTGGAATTTACGAAATCAATTTAATGGCTGCAGAGCAACGTATGAAATCCAGGGTTGGAAATTCACCGATGTGTATTGGGGCGCTAATCTAGATATATTTAAAGTCAAAGAAAGATTGACAACTTGCTGAGACGTCCCCTAATATAGGTTAATCAAGGTCAGTTCATTTTTTGTTCAGCCTTGACTTGTATGATATAGTTTGATATGTACAAAACTTTATTTTCTATTAGGTCTTTAACTGAAGTATAAAAGTGAATGCATTAAGACTCTATTGACGTCCAAATACTATATCGAAGATATTTTAATACAATATAAGCATACATATACAAGTATGTTTTTTGCAGTTTACATCAGAGAGAGGACAGAAAACAAATTGACACAAAAAGAGGATTAATATGACTATTATATTTTCAATAAAAAGCACCATGATCTAAGGTGCTGGAACTAGAACACTACAATTTTGGAACCAGTAAGACAAGAAACGGAAAAACAAACATTATGGGCCGATTTCTTATCTTTTCACATAATATAATCTAACTTTAATCTTGGATTGTTTAACCCTTAATTAGGTTACCCTCATATTTAGGCTCTATTAAGAAGTAACCCGGGGCAGTGCTACTCAAAGTTTATGCTGCCTTCTATAGGGGTCCTTCAAGAAGTTACTCTTTGTTCACCCCGGAATAACCTACGAAGTAGCGCATTTCTTATGTTCAGGTTATCAATAAACTTATTATTACCTCACCAAATATTTTAAACTATCAAGGGGCAGCTTTGAGAATAGTTTACGATGAAAATTTAGTGCGACTTAGTAAAAATGTAGTCAAATAGCCAGTTTTCGAACAAAAATGATACAATTTTGTATAAGTATTTGGATAAATAACTAATAGTTGATCAAATATACAAAAAAATAAATTTAAAAAAATTAAGATATTTTTTACTAAGCAACAAGCGCTCCATTAATTTTGATAATATTTGCTATCACTCCATACACACATCTTTTTTAATGTTTTTTTAAAAATATTTTAATTGATCACTTTTTCCCGCCATTGATTTATGATAAATATCTTACTACTTTTTATTAATCCAACACCCAATATAAAAACCCTGTTGCATAACATATCATAACAAATTGTTGTGAACTTGATCTCTATCATTTATAGACGTTCACGAGTTGCTCACTGCATGAGGCTATTCATATTACCTGAACAGTAGATAACAGTAGCATGCATATGAAAAGCAATCATGCTGAGAACAAATTTAAATTTAGTCCAGCTCAATAAAATGGCAAGAAATCCATGTTAAATTTTTAGCCCCGGGGTAATTGAAGGTTCATGCAACCTAAGATTAAATCATGGAACATAGCTACAACTACTCAGCATGACGGTTTTTTCATTGACACTCGTACTTTTATCAGTTGTTAATGTGTATGAAAGCTACCGTGTTGTACTGTAAACATAATTGAGATGGCATGATATGTCAACACCTATAATGCAGCTTGAAATAGACTGAAATTGGTAGAGTGCTGGATTGTGGAGGTTGCATGTCTTGCTAACAAACTAGAAAAAAAATAAAATAAGACAAGAAAACGAATAAGTAGAAAAAAATAAGATCAACTCAGAAGTTGACAAAATAGTTTCATAGGATGCAGTCATTAAATATGTTTACATAGTTGAAATTATTGTTCTACACTACAGTTTAAAGTAATCTAACCCACAGCATTATAACCATAACCATAAGAAATTGGGTTTATGCTAAAACCATGGGTTAATCTATATATGGTTAACGATAAACATAGGAAAATCGAGATATAAGAGATCCACCCCCAGAATTAAGTTTACATGTGTGATGTGTATCCCTTTTACGCCCTTTCTCTACTAAACAGTTGAAGGACACCGCCAAAAAGCTATTAGACCAAAACCGCAGAGGTAATTATATACGCATCCATTCTGGCACATTTATCCATTGCGGAGGCGGATTTAAAATGTAACTTTAACTGCTGGTTTCAGAGACATTCAGACGGTCCCTATAGAAAGCCGGCGGATGGGGGTCAACGGATTTCGACCA
>JAOXYB010056667.1:0-11074 GCA_028565635.1 Phoronis ovalis
CGCATCAGACAGCAGAAACAGTCATTTTGAATAAGAGTACCCCACAATGATAAACCAGATTATAATGCATGATGTTCTTTTCTAATGCAAAAAAACAATAATCCTACGCACTGGATGGGCATTAGACATGACAAATGTCTTGTTTTTTGTTAGCAGTAGTTGACTTGCTTGTAACGCTGATAAATGTTTTATGTATGCTGTGCATGGGTTCCAGAACCCGGCCATAAAATGGTTTAACTTTTTCTGCCAATTTATATTTTGTTCAAACTATAATGAAACCTCTAATATTGCAGTTAAAGTTGGCTGTACTTTAGATGCGAAATATTAAGAAGGTTTAAATGGGAAACAAATGTTGACAAAAATTGCTAATTTAATTGTTTGATTTTGTTAATGAAATTAAATATTTTAATACTTAAAAGTGCTTATTCATCCTGTATGAATGAGGTACTGTATTGTTGCTGCATTCAAAAATGTATTGAATGTGTTTATTCTAGTTTTACCTGCCATTCCTGGTGAAGGTACTGTGAAACCTGTAACTGTGAATGCAGGAGAGTCTTTAGAATTAAAGTGCGATGTTCCTGAAGGGGCCTTTCCTCCTCCAGAGCTTTATTGGGTATTGGCGAAAAAAAATAATGATGGCTCTACAACAGTTTCAACCGCAGACGGACGGATATCAATTTCTGAGACTGGTTAGTAAAATATCCGATTTTTGGGATGGATTTTATTTGACATGTTTAGCCAGGCTTCCTTGAGCAAGTCTATTTGTTAGTATGTGGCTGACGATCTTTATAGTGATACAGAAAATTGATACGGTAAAATACTTGGGATGCCCTGTCTTCTTGACCATTGGCGTAGAAATCCAGAGTATTAACAACCATACCGATCTACATTCAGTGTATAAATTATACCAGTAACAGCTAGACACAGTGCTAGGTTTGAAGTGCTACGGTTACATCTGCTTTTCCTTGCTAAAGTGAGCATTGTTGTGATTGCAGTTATGTACTCTACTTCTTATGGTAAAAAGTAATAGTTTACTGTTTAAGTCCATGTCTAACTTATTTTGTGTGCACGGTGTCTCCAAATCTTGGAAAACTCATTATTATTATATGACAAATATTTCGTCTTTTTCCAAGCACACTTCGAAATTCAGCTCATGTTGTTTATGTGAACATTAAATTGATGAATAATTAACTGTTACAGTTTTATTTGATACATGAATAGCAAGTAAAAATGTTTTATCATTTATTTGAGCTAATGCTTACTTCATGCAATCACATTCAAATGGTTCGCTTTGAATCCTTTGGTTCAAGGCATAATTCACACATTAGCTATTCCAGTGCCCTTTTGTTCTTTAAGGGGATAAACAACTTTCAAGATCTCCTCTGAAACAATTAGGTTTTGCAGAAATAAATTATACAGAGAAGCTGTAGATTGTACAATAAACTATGAAGCAATTTGTTAAAATATAACTTAAAATTTACCTAAAAGACAGCATTTCTCTTGCATACTGAATATACATAGCATACTGAATGGCTTTCTGTTTTCTTTGTAGGCTCTCTGTTATTTGCATATGTGTTACCTAGTGATGACCAAGGAGGTGATGAACCTGATGGAAGCATTTATATCTGTCGGGTTCGGAATGCAGAAACGTATACAATTCGAGAAACGACAAAGATACAGTTAAATGTAAATGGAAGTAAGTGTATTTCTTATAGAAAGTTGTCACTCTGCATTTTGTTGGTTTCCAGGTAAGTATCATTATTACTGATAGGATGTTTGACATCATATAATTTTTCATTCTTTAACTTAAATATGTTTAACATTTAGTTGTTGTTTGACCTGATTATTTTTAATTTTGTACATTCGTACAAATTCTGGAACTGTCACAAATTTGCTGTTACTTGTAACAGTGCGAGACAGGACACATTTTTGGAGCCAAAAACTATCATTAGGCAGCATTGTCAAAGCATTGGTAGTAGATGATTTCTACTGTATAAACAAAATCGATTTTTAGGTCTAAAACTAATATTAATTGTGGCAGAAAATAGAGAATTTCATTGTTGGTAAATTTTAGCGTTGTATCAATAGGTTTAACATTTTTATTGTAACCTTGATCTATATTTAAGTTTAAGTTGCTTATTTGTTCAAGTTGCATTATGGTTTGCTATATTTGTTTTCTGCATTACCTGTTAATAGCTCTAACATATTTCCATATTATTCTAATAGACAATCTCTCCTATTCTAAAATAACTATACAAACCTGTTCATTATATTTGTAGATGATGATACGCCAAAAGCATCTGGGCTTTTGTATAACACAGCAAGCCCTGTCATTGCTATTGTTGGCAAAAAGGCCAGAATGATGTGTTTCTTTGGTGGCAGGTAATTATATTATATTAAACATTCAGGTTTTCTACAGGGAATTTATAATTCCCATAGACACACACTCCACTCATAAGGAGATGCACTGTAAATATAAAACTTGCAATATAAATAAAAAGATGCACCCATGAAACAGTCCTTGCAAAAGAATTAATATTTATAGGCAGCAGATACAAGAACTAGCAATCCATAACAACAGTTTTGTAAAGTAAACTTTTGGGGAGTGTGCACATCGTATATTTTGTTTTTCCCTTTTAAAAATGTCTGGACACTGTTAATGATTTTACTATTAAAAGTATTAGCCTATGAGTAACACTAACTTAGTTTTTATGCTAAATTTACTTGACTGAACTAAGTGGACTTTGATTGTTTACCCCCCAGCATTGCTATTTCTTCATCAGCTTTCATAATGCTGTGCAGGTTGTTAGTTTAATATCTGCTTGAAATTTTTCAAAATCCAGTGTCTCTTGAATAAGGTGTCCTTCTGTGATTCTTCATAGTATAATGATATGCTGTATTTGGACGTACTCCAAAGTTATCCTTGACATTATTTCCAGAATTGTGATAGGTACTCAGGTGATCTGTCAGATATTATAGTTATTACTGATGTCTACCCAACAATACCATATGAAATACTATTTATGAAAACCGTTTTCAGACCAGTTCCTGATATCACGTGGGAGCATGACGATAAAGTTGTTGTTATTAATGATCGTGTTTCTATCACCGATTATAACCAAATTATCGATATCGATGATGTCCAGCATTCAGATGAAGGATCTTGGAGGTGTAGCATTAGGGATGATTCAGCAGTAAATGCAAATATAAAATTAGATGTCCAATGTAAGTATGTATTAAAGTTCCAGTTTCTTGCCTGATTTAAATTTTGACAAATATTCTGTTGAGCTTTTGCTTACTGATATCTAAAGTTCCTAGTTAGGAAACCTTACCTAACATAGGAGCTATGCCAACACCTTCCTGAATGGTGTTGTGTGTCAATGAAATATTAATAAAGTTTAGATTGTTGTTACCTCTATTGAACACTTATCCGGAATGAAACTCAGGAATTGTTTAATGTTAGTATAGTTTAAGAGCAATGAATATACAGTTATAATGTTGTAATTTTTAGCCTTACCAACATTTAGTCGACAACCTATTAACACTAATGTTTCTGGCGGTAGTAATCCCGTGTTTTACTGTGACGCTCATGGACAGCCTACCCCTAACCTTCAGTTTTATGTCAATGGTGAACCAGTGATAGGTGAATATGACAAAAGTATTTCAGTTGATAACCACATACTAATTAATGCTGCCAGTCGTGATATTCAATTATATAGCTCCTATGCCACATGGCATGAGGTTACTCTATAGTGTTATGCTTAACATTTGGAAGACAAGAATGAGTCAGTAACAGAGAATTTAGTATTGTATTTTGGTAAAAATATTAAAAGTATAAATCCTCAATACGTATACATTGACTGTGTTTTGATGGTCAGTTTACAGAAAGCCTTATAGATGATTGAAACATATGTTACTGATGCTAATTTTTTACAATACATTTTAAATTTCCTCCAAGCTGTTATGCTGAAAAAATGTCTTTCAGGTAGTACTCCCGAATATTCTGTTAGCGTAATTACTGAAGGTTCACCCCAAGGTATAATACAATTTCAAGAAGTAAAAAAAACAGATAGCATAGTGGTTGTACAATGCATGGCTACAAATGATCATGGAGATAAGATTGGCGCAGGATACTTAAATGTTTTGGGTAAATATTTATATTTTAGAAGTAAGTTTAATGATCATACACAGTGATACTTGTGCTCTAACTTGTACTCTTTTTACACTTCTTAATAGTTTTGGAGATTGCTAGCTTTTACTGCTCTGTTTCGTTCACTGTTGTTAGTCTGGTTTGACATTATGCGTAAAATTACTTTATATGTTCTTGTTCAGAATTGTCTGTGTAATATGAGGCGTCCTGTTGTAGAACCGTTAACGTTAATCAAGGAACCAGAACCTGATTATTTGATTGACCTACCAGGCAAGCCTAACACGAACATAACTATTCCATGTATGGCAAGGATAGATCCTAGTGACCAAATAAAGGTATTGTAGAACGTTTTGATGTTTAATTTACAACTAACTGTCTGCATCTTTTCAAAATATTTTAATTAACTGAAAATGCATTCAACTTCTTTGCCTGTTATATGCTAGGGATGTTATAGTAAAAAATCGGGATACAACTGTGTAACAAAAACAACTGGGGCACCCTAGCCTTGAAATGGTTTAAGATAGTTAAATAATTAAAACAAGTACAAACATTTAATTACTAAACGTAAAAAGTGTTTGTTTTTACTGCCATGTCTCAAAATAAAGCAGAATATAGTTTTCAAATCTTCATCTGTTTCAAAAAAACATTCGAAAACAAAACTTTATTTCGGTCAGGTCCATTTATCCGTTCCATTTAACATGTCTTCCTGGAATCAGATATCAGGATTGAAAGATCCCCAGAAGGGTCTGAATTATGAGTTCTGCGGTCTCAATATTTTAGTATGAAGCTCTAAAAAGATACTATTTCTTCTCCTTCAAAATAAGTGTGGATGGGTGCTATTTTTTTCTGATTGTCACTCCCCCATAATTTAGTTACTTTTATTGCCAAGTAAGAAAGTCTAGAGATGTTAAAATAGCCTTTCATCTAATTTGTACACAAATGATTGCCAAGTTTAGTTAATTGTATTTTACAATTTTTAGAGAAAAAGTCTCTGTGAAAAGTCTTAATAAAAATAGAATTCTTGATACATGTCACAGGTAATCGAAGTACTTACTAGCTGAATCTGAAAAACACTTAAGTGCCTTAAAATAAATGGAATTCGTATTGTTTTCTTTATTGTGTTCTTGACTTGTACAATTTATATTCCCTTAGATTGAGTGGTTCCGAAATGACTTTCTATTGGATAATGCAAAGAAAGGCTTTGAATGATTAGACGATGGCCAGACTCTTCACATTGATGTTACATTAGATAAGGATAAAGATGATAAAACCCTAGCTAGTAGGCGATTATACAGGCGATTATAAATGTAAAATTGAGGCTGTGTACAATAGTCATATCCCAGGATTCAAACAGGAAAGAACTACTAAAGTTAAATTCAGTAGTAATGCAGGTAGGGATGTGTTTTAAAATGTTCAGGCTGCAAAAAATCTGTAACTCAAATAGCCTTTCTCTCAGTTGTTGAGAATTCAAATAAGTAAAGTTATTTAATGCGTTATTGGAGAGACTACTGAATATAGTATAAATAAAGTGAGACTCTTTGTGACATCCAAATTTGTGTTTAGAACATGGTAATCAGATGCAGTCTGTATCACAGTCTTTGGCAAGCATTCATGAGCCTGGATAATAAATCATTTCATGAGAATTCGCTTATTCCTAGCCTAATACCAACATCTAGTTGTTGACTGTAATATGTGCTAGTTCTGGCTAGTTCTGGCTAGTTCTGGCTAGTTCTGGCTAGTTCTGGCTAGTTCCTCATGATCGCAAAGATAACAAATGCTCTCCTTGTTTGAAATCTTGAACACTGACAATAAGTATTGCAAATTGCTGAAGGAGTCATTGTTACTTGTTGTAACAGGTGTTCGTATATATTATCAAAGGTTTATGAATTACATGTACTTTTAAAAGGATGTAATTTGCAAATGTTTGAAATATAAAGCACTAGAAAATATTTCCAGAATCAAGTACTTTTAAATATAACTTTTCAAATTAGCATTTTAAGGTGGCTAGTCTCATTCGGGCAATTTAGTCACACTTTATACTTTGACAATATACATAAAAAGATAGATTAATAAAAATATACATTTAAAGGAAGGTACTACTATAAGGAAAATGAAAAAGTACTCTACATGCATATCACATGATTATGTTGTCCAATACCCCTACAAATACGAAGCTGGGAGCTCTAATACAGTTTCTCAGATTTTTTAAATTTTGCTCCATGGTGTGGTTCTAATTATATTGGTATAAAAAAATAGAAAATTTCTTTTTTGGGTGTTGAGTCTGAAATTTCGTAACTTTCGAGTAAAACAAAGAAATTATGAGATATCGGTATTTCCAGCTTTGTATATGTAGTGCATAATGATAGGAAAAGTAATTTTCATAGTCTTGAAGTTACCTTTCAAAAGGTGTATACTCTTGCTATGTTATCCTTTCATTTAACTGTCCAAAATTTGACAAGAAGTTTACAGTTCCAATAAGTTGTGCCGAATGGGACTCACCACCTTAAATCCACAAAAAAATTAGTTCATCAAGAATCGCACCACATACACTATAGTTCTGTTGGAAGCATGCATTTGCGTGGTACAGAACGTTGCTGTGTGGCGCTGCTTTCTTTCACTTGATCTAGTATGCACATTTTTTTTATCACTTTCGCAGGACTGTCTGTGTGTAGCTTTCCTGTACTTTTACTACAGATAGACAGCATTACGATATCTGTCTTGGTGATCATAGATGTGAGTTGGGTTTCACCGATTATTCCTTGTAATTGAGTTTGTAATTGATCAACCAACTTCAGTTGTACCACTTTAATCACTACTTGCTATTATTACTTAAGATAGTATATATTTGATGCGACTAAACTCTGTTTTTGAAACGACCAGTGTGAACTATTAGACGATGCAGCTTTAGGACATAGTGCTGCAATTGTTTTTACAGCAATACAAACCTGTCCACCTGACGGAAGAAATGGAACAGTATTTTTTATGACATGCCAATTTGTTAGCTTAGCTGCACACTGTTTACTAGGCTTCATCTTCTGCAACGTAATTTTTCTTACAGTCATAATTCCCCCCTCCCCATACAACCACGATTCCTTCTGTAGCTGGTACAGGTTAGTCGAAAATGCATTCATGATACTCTACTCATTCAAGGAATGCTACAGTCTGCATGTGCTAGTTGTTTTCTTCCTTCATAATTAACGATGGGAATGCATTTCTCAGCCTGCTGTTGGGAATGTTGTCTGACTTTTTGATAGTCATCATTTGACGTGACATTAAAAGTGGCATCTTTTTAACTGGGAAATAGAGAACTGCTGAATATTAAAATGATATTCTGTTTTGGCAAAAAATTTGGAAAGTTCAGTTAGTTCAGTTAGTATAAGTTTTAATCATGAATAATTTCACTTCGGAAGTGGATGTCCAAATCAGTTCTAACACGAATACTACTGACGAAGGTGACGTTTTTGGACATAATTCTTAGCTATGTAGGATATTAAGATTGTCAAGACAGTGTCAAACAATGTAAGTAATGTGATGACTCTGTATGAAATTAGATTTCTGTTATGATAATAACTCCTTAAATTTGCATCTTTATAATTTAATCTTTAATTTTTCCTCCAAAGACAAAACTTGATGTATGCAATTAGTCTGGTGAAAGGTTAAAGAGATGACCTTTTTATTTTACTATGAAAGAAAGACATTGCGTTTGGTTTCTTTGAATGTTATCAGGAAGTTAATAATCATGATTATATTTATTAACTTTGTAGGTGAAATTGTGGACCCACCAGTAGCTGCTGGGCTTTGGTGGATTGCTCTCATTGTTGCTGGCGTTGTTCTTCTTCTTGTCATCATTTTGGTAATCTGTTTGATTCGGCGCTATCGAGAAGTTGCTTCCCGGCGGGCACATGTAAGTTGAAACAACGTTTAACAGACGTCAGCATGTGACGTTGATTCAAAGTTGAAAAACGTTTGATTTTGAAAGTATGATCAACGTCAGTTTTCAACGTCATATCAACGTTGAAATCTGACGTTGATTCAACGTTGAAATCACACGGTATTTTCCGTGATATGAGGATCTTTGAAAAGTCTAAGGTGACAAACCATTTATTTTTCTGGCACCAACATCTTTAAAGAGAAGCAAAGAAGGAAAGAAAGGAAAGAAAATAGACGGCTGTCAACAATCTTAACTACTAACATCGTTTTTATATCTAATTTGGTTAAATGTTACTTACATATATCTATTAGAATAATATGCTGTTTTTATTAGTCATTAATTGTCACTAAATGCCCGTAGCATTATTAATCATATCTGTTTTAAATCAAATATAAGAAAATCAGTGAGTGTATAACTACTAGTAACAGTGGGGTACATTACAACCATTTGATTATATTTTCAGATGCTGACAACCACTCTTCCAGCATTACCTGACATGGCTGTTTTCGGTTTAGGAATAACAGAAATAGTCCTTTCCAGTGTCATCGTTATTGTGGGAAGCATGACTGGAATCATAACTTCAGGTCTTGTGTATAGTTGCTCTGGAGCTACCGAAGTTTGGATGGGCATCGTTTGTATTGTATTTGGAGCAATTGGAGTTGTGGCGGGTAAAACGCAACGCAAACCCTTTATCGTCGCTCACATGGTTATGTCTTTTATAGCCTTTGTATTAGCTTTTATAATAATGTGCATTAATGCTGCGTTAATAACCCCGCCGTCAAGAAACAGTTTTGGTTGGTTTTGTCATTTTTACAAGAATTATTATTTAACCATTATAATCGTCATCCTAGCTGCAGCAGAAATGATCATCGCCATCGTCTCCGCGTGTATGTGCTGTCGTGTACTTTGTTGTAGACCACGGCAACCTGGTCAAACTGTGACAGCGCCTACAATAGTTCAAGGCCGCTATCGAGACGTTGCTTCCCGGCGGGCACAAGTAAGTTGAAACAACGTTTAACAGACGTCAGAGTGTGACGTTGATTCAAAGTTGAAAAACGTTTGATTTTGAAAGTAGAATCAACGTTAGGTTTCAACGTTGAAATTTGACATTGATTCAACATTGAAATCTGACGACGGTGTTTTCCGTGATATGAGGATCTTTGAAAAGTCTAAGGTGACAAACCATTTATTTTTCTGACACCAACATCTTTAAAGAGAAGCAAAGAAGGAAAGAAGGGAAAGAAAATAAACGGCTGTCAACAATCTTAACTACTAACATCGTTTTTATATCTAATTTGGTTAAATTTTACTTAATACATATATCTATTAGAATAATATGCTGTTTTTATTAGTCATTAATTGTCACTAAAACCCGTAGCATTATTAATCATATCTGTTTTAAATCAAATATAAGAAAATCAGTGAGTGTATAACTACTAGTAACAGTGGGGTACATTACAACCATTTGATTATATTTTCAGATGCTGACAACCACTCTTCCAGCATTACCTGACATGGCTGTTTTCGGTTTAGGAATAACAGAAATAGTCCTTTCCAGTGTCATCGTTATTGTGGGAAGCATGACTGGAATCATAACTTCAGGTCTTGTGTATAGTTGCTCTGGAGCTACCGAAGTTTGGATGGGCATCGTTTGTATTGTATTTGGAGCAATTGGAGTTGTGGCGGGTAAAACGCAACGCAAACCCTTTATCGTCGCTCACATGGTTATGTCTTTTATAGCCTTTGTATTAGCTTTTATAATAATGTGCATTGCTACTGCGCTAATAACCCCGCCGTCAAGATACATTTCTGGTTTGTATTGTCATTTTTCCAGCAGTTATAATTTAACCATTATAATCGTCATCCTAGCTGCAGCAGAAGTGATCATCGCCATCGTCTCCGCGTGCATGTGCTGTCGTGTACTTTGTTGTAGACCACGGCATCCTGGTCAAACTGTGACAGCGCCTACGATAGTTCAAGGACAACCAACAACCGGAGTAGTCGTTCGCCAAGGAGCTCAAGTCAACCCCCCAGTTATTACTTATTATGGTCAGCCAGGTGTTGTATCTTACACTCAGCCAGGAGCTGTGAATTACCCAGTTCTTGTGCCACAAGCTCCCATACCTGTTCCTGCTCCTGCTCCCGGTGCGCCGCCGCCGTATACGCCAAATGCTCCAAAATATTAATGAACTATTAAAGATATGCATTATTTGGAATTACAAACATGTATACCGTTTTACTTTATGCAAGGAGTTTACTACAACAAGATACCTACGCAAATAGCCAAACGAACGAAAGAATCAAAACAAAGTATACGTTTTTAAATTCTTTCCGCCCCTCAAGAATCCTTGAAAATGAAATTTGTATAATGGGTAATAAAACACAATAGCGATGGATTTACAATATCGTCAATATAACTAAAATCAAGAGATTGGAGAGATTCAAATTAAAAATAAAATAAAGTTGGTTACTTGTTAGATATTTGAGAGAAGACAGGTTACAGGCTTTTATACTTATTTTTTTCCCCAAATATTATCATGAAAACACTTGTCATGGCAATCGCCTTTAATTAATAGAGTGTGATTAATTGTATTTTTTCCAATAATACTTACTATAGTAAGTAAGAAGTACAGTTTGATGTAAATTTTCATAGCAGGCATATAATTTTAAAAAAAATATTCTGTCACTTAGCAACGACATCTCGTGATTCTGCTTTTACCGATGGACAACCCCGTCACTATGTTAACATTTAAAAAAAACTGGTAAACGATAAGCAGACTAGGTTATTATAATATCTTGCTTTGGGATAGATATCTTCCTTGTAATGTTCTTGGCAAAGTAATATATTCTAAATGTTGTCAGGTTGTAGCAAAATTTTAATTAATGGCATATTTACTTTTATGTTATACTAAAATGGTGACATATCAAACTAAAAATTTATTTAAACTATCTTATATATATAAATCTTATAAATTGTCATAAATTATCTTATA
>JAOXYB010056678.1:0-11074 GCA_028565635.1 Phoronis ovalis
AGAGACAGGCATGCGCCAACTCATTTTCATCACTTCTACTGTACTTATAAAACATGTATGCTTCATATTAATAATATACAATTCCTTTCGCTCAAATAACCAATTTAAACAGCGTACAATGATGATTCTTCGAATCGTTGTTGTCTTGTTGGATAATGTTATTTTATAATATTTATAGATATCTATGCTAAAACGAAATATTAGCAGTCAAGAGTCACAGGCTTCAGCAGAATTAGAAAGATTGAAGCGCGAACTTGAGGAGGAAAACAGGAAATTAACACACCAGATGCTTGAAGCTGCTGGAGAGTATGCTAATAAGATAGCTTCAATGGAAACTCGACAAACAGAAAAATTAAATAAATTGGAGGAGCAGAAAAATAAGGAAAAATTAGTAAGTACAGTTCTGTATTATTATTGGTGTTTCCTTATGCTTTGAAATGCATTTTACTTTATTATTATTTCTTAGCTTATGAGTTCTAATTCTAATATTAGAGAGGAAGACGTTTGCAGAGCAAGCAAAAAGCCATGATATCTAAAGAGAATGTCTAAATAAATAGATACGCTCCCGAATTGATCAAAACAGTTTCCAATATACAGAATTAGCCATAGTTTATGGTGCACCTGTCAATTCACAGACCAGTAGAAAAATACGTTTATAATAAGTATCTTCTAGTGTAGGAATGATCGAGATATAACTATCAGAAATATAATGCTTACTAGTAGGCGGAACCAGAACTAAACTAGTTGCATTAATATCTAGTTTTAATTGATAGTCTTGTTTTAACAACTATGTAGCCTTTTAACGAAGCATGGATAGCTGTTGTTGACCTCTATGACCTGACCCGCCCCATTTGTGTGACACTTCTGTATATCTAATCGCCATTGTGGTACAGGTTGCTGAAAATTGGAAAAAGGAAAAAGAAGGGAGAATGGAAAAACTATCAATAGGGTTAATTACTGCCTATAGTAAAACTCAATAAACCTCTCATAAAGAAGATAAACATGACAAGCCTAGTAAACCACTGACCGAACAACCACAAAAACCACCATAGGGATTTAACAAAAAAAATTGATCTGTTGACCTCTAGATGACCTTTTACCTTAAGATCAGTTCTGTCCACCGTGGAGTGACAAACTATAAGTCAGTAATATAAGACCAACTGTTCTCAAGGTACAGCATTTTCTTGCACAAGTTAATTAAAACAATGCTAAAAACTAAAAAATCTGTCCTCTTAGCACATAAATAAGCTTAAAAGGTCATCAAAATTACCTGAGTATAACCTGATACTGACATTTTAGAACATTTTGACTTTAAACATTTAACCTTTGACTTCTAAATGATCTTTTGGCCTCAAGATTAATGGCCCACCTCAGGGATGCCAAACCTTAAATGCCATGTCTCTACCCCTGCTGGTCTTCGAGACACAACTCTCTTAGAATTGGAAAAAACTACAAACTCTAAAGGACAGCTGCCAGAACAGAACAGCAGCTGTCGATGACTGTAAATGCTTTGTCATACTGAACTATCAAATTGCCTGGTATGTTGTGACATCTAGTGAGAGAAAAAGGTACTATTCTACAAGTGTCATCATCATCATTAAAGGATTACTGGGTTTGATTGTAAACCATTACGTAATATAATGACCACATTTTAATAGGAAATGGAACAAAGTTTGCGTAAGAAGCATGTTGAGGATATGCAAGCCCAGATGACAGCACATAAGGTCACAGTAGAGACAATCAGGGACCAGGCAGAAAAAACTAAACAGGCAGAACTAGATACCCAGATTAAGAAACAAATGGAACAAATAGGTTAGTATACAAGGTTAATATTTGTTTCTAATTCCCAGTTTGTACATATTATGTTCCTGCCTGGGTAAACTTGACACGAAATCTGTTTCTGCAAAGTAGAATTCTCTAGTTATATAAACAACTAAATATTCCTAAGTATTCTTTTTCATATGCTTATCAACATACGAAAAAAGATGTACCAGAGAATTAATAGTATATTTAACTGAAAATTGCATATAACTGACTGTCAGATTCTTCAAAAGCTCTTAAATAATTTTGTTTTTTTTTGCAGATAAATTAAAGCAAGATTTATTAACAAGACATGAACAAGAACTGGAACAGCATAAGAAGGCTCATTCTTCACAACTAGCAGCGGCCAGAATGGAACTTGAACGTTCCATGGAACTAGCAAAGCAGAAGGTATAAAACTGAAATCAGTGACCATGTACTATTATTTTTGGCATCAACATTTTTGTCATAGTGATCAGCATAATAATTACCATTGTCTGCCTCAATCAGGGCCATCTTTATGATAATCTTGAATTCAACTGTTATAGGACTGTCTAACATCCAACTATTACCACATACATATTTTTCATTCCTCTAACTTGTTTTTTACGAACCCAATTCATTGCAACGGCACCACCAGCTTGTCTATCGTGGACAATTTAAAAGATACACTGACCAAATTCGTGCAAGAACTTCTTTTCAACACACCACCTTGTCTTTTTTAAGATTATTGTTGTACTTACGGCTAAGCTGGACACTCGTCACCGTTTAAATAAAAATTCACGAAAAATCTGCATTACATTTTTTTCACATAAAATAAATGTTTTCTGAAACTTTAACATTCATGCTATGTTATAGTGGTATTTTTAGACTTGTGTATGCAACGCACAAAATTTAATTAATTTTTTATGACATCTCATAAAATTCATAAGGTACATCCTACAGCAAAATCCTGCGGATCTAAATTGGAGCTAATTACGTTTTTAAGAAGTAAACGATACTTCCATCATTTATTTTGACCGAATTGTAAATACTATGAATAATCTTTGAAGTATTAATTAATGTTTAAAAAAAGGTGATTTTTTTATTTCCTAAAACACTAAATTGATTATATAATCAAAATCCCTGGTACAATTAAAAAATGGTCAAAAACAAATTATGAGAGTATTGATTAGTTGTTAAAAATATAGTTACCCCGAATTTTTATCTACTGAGTTTCCTGTAGGATGTACCTAATGAAACGCTAATTAAATTTCATACATTTTACCCAATAGTTTGAAAATACCATTATGACATAGCTTGAATATTAAAGTTTTAGAAAACATCTCTTAAGTGAAAAACATGTAATGCAGATTTTTCATGAATTTTTATTTAAACAGTGACGAGGGTCCCGCTTAGCCTTAATTCCTATCATTATTCACTTGTAGGAGAAAGAATTTGATATGAAAATATCCGATCTCAAAGAAGAGATTGAAAGACGGGAAAGACACATTTCAAATTTAGACGAAGATGCCAAAAAATTACAACAGGGAGTTAGTCACTTGTCAAAAGAACTTGATGCCAAAGGAAAAGAAATACTCAAAATTAGGAGTGAGGCAACACAATCTATTAGGTACATGATGCTTATATGTGTGTATGGTATTGTGGAAAACACAAGTGTTAGAAATCTTCAAGGGAATGATTAATCTCTCTTTAGTCGAACAAATATAATACTCTTGATAAAATACTTACCATTAAAGCTTATAACATCTCATCTTCATCAATACCAGAGACCTCTGGTGGTGATGTGGTGATGTTATTGTTAACTTTTCTTATAAATTTAAGTTTTTTGTCCCAAGTTAAACTGAAGCTGTAGAAGTTTAGGAAAAAGTGAAAGAATTTTATTTCTTTTGTGCAAGTCTATTTGTACTATAATTATTCTTGTGCAATACTTGTAGAAAACGAGAAGAACAACTTGCTCGACAACACAAGTCTGAAATAGATCACCTTAATCAAGATCATTTGTCAGAAACCCAGCAAATGCTTGCAGAATTCAACAGAGCTCAGGATTTATTGAAAGATAAAATATCAGCTTTACAAATCATGTAAGGAAATTTCAGTTTCAAAGTGTTTTTTTTGTTAGAAAGCAACAATAAGAAATATAAGAAATTTATTAAAGTTATACTTTTTTTCTTAACTAAGAATTATCTCTTTTGGTATAGTTTATTTTCATGTGTATCTAAATTTGAAAGATTTTTGTATTTAAGTTTTGTCATGAGTGTGTAGCATACTGTATCCCAGAGGTATGACTGCTTAGTCTGCTTTACTGCAAATTTTACTGTTATCGGAAATAAATAAAGGATCCTACTACATTGCCTAATATTGCATAGTAAAATTGGGTGTGTAGTAAGTATGTTCCTTTATGAAGTTTTATATAATATACAGGCTCGAAGAGGCGGAAGACCGTTACAGGAACAGGGAGTCACGACCTGAAGATTTAGATTTGATAAGAAGATTACAAGAAGCTTTAGAAGAAAGGGAAGTGCAGATGAAAAAATTAATTGTAAGTTAATACATGTTTAATCTTTTGTGTTTGGTAATAAGTGATACAACTGAAGGAGCCAAACACGTACAATGGATTGCCGCCAGATTGGAAATTTGACACTTCCATGGTTTTGTTTTTGAAAGTGTGTATTTATCTGTTACGACAGAACACACTGGAGATGTAGTTGGTGTCATTTCCCCCACATCACTGCTGATTTGTGTACATTTTGTGACAAATTTATTCATAGCTTAAGCTTTATGTTAGAGTATGTACTGAGTAAAGTCATACTTTTGCAGTGTAATATTTATCAATGGTAAAAGTTGTGATTAATGGTGCTTTACTTTTTATTTCACGTGGTTAGTAATTTCTATTGTGTGAGTAAGTATTTACTGGTGTAAAATTACGACACAAATTGATAACAATTACAGGATGACAAGAAGTTCTTCCAGTTGGAGTTAATGAACAGAGAAACTAACTTTAACAAAGTTTTCACTGGAGATCCTAAAGTTGGCTTAATGAATCCTCTAATAAAACCTGTAAGTATGCTATTTAATTCAGAATAGATATTTAATCAAATTGTTCAGCGAGTCTTTAAAAATATTCAGTCCAAATGTTACTGGTGGCCGTGCAAAATCTATTAAATTTTATGGAATTGTTTTACATTATGAAAATGTTTTACATTTGCATATTGCTAATTTGGACATTGTGCCACTGTTATAGGCTTTAGTGATAGCAGATAAATACCACAGCATTAGTTCTTGTTGCCAGTATATCAGGTACTTTTATGTTGATGTGTAAACAGATTTATACTTTAAAACATTACATATATTTGACACTTCTACTTTCAGAGAAAAAAGGGTAGCGCACCTTCCCTCGGCACCTTTGGTGGTCCACCAACCAGGCTTCAGCCCTTACCAAACTCACCAAATCACGAAGAAAGATTAAATCCACATAAGACACTCCCACCTGCTCAAGCCCATTTTGGAGTTAAAAAATTTGTTAGCTAATGGCTTTTTATGAATGTGATTCTAATAGTGAGACACAAGTAGTACTATTAAAACTCCTGTTTGACCAGTTTTTCAACAAAGTGCATTACACAGAAATACATCAAGACATATAAATCTGCTATGTTAAATTCAACTACCTCATGAAATTTTATAAATAAAGACATTTTATATGGCCAAATACCTACTTCCTTCCAACCACCATACTGCCTTATATGACATGTTTTAACATTTTAGTGTCTTCAGGTTTTTAATTTAGCATTTTAAAGAAATCAAACAATTATATATAATCATGTTTATTTATTTATTATTGAATTATTTTGAACAATTTTTAATGCGTCAATGTAGTAAAAATCCTGAACAGTTGGATGGATGGTTATGTTAGCATAAAGTTGTCCTAACACATCATTTTCGTCCGCAATTCCTCCCATCTTTTATGTATATGCACAATTAATAGCAGGCAATAAGATAATTACCTGCGTGGTTCTTAAAATATGATTTATTTATTCAGTTGAATGGTTGGAATGCCACATGCTTTGAAAGTGTTTGTATAGATGAATGTGTTAAATACTTTTTAAATGCTTCTCTAAGGTGATAATCCATAGTTTTGAAATTCATTGTATTTATATAAATTGTTGTATTTTACTTGTTATGTGATGGAAGAGTATATAACTGCTGTTTTTACTGATGGAATAAAGCAATCATTATATAGAGTGTATAAATACACAGATTATTTATATAATAAAATGCCTGTTATTCTGAACTATGATTTTTTTTGTTTTATTACACCATCAGATTATGCAACAGCTCCATGAGTGATTTTCTCATTACATTTCGATAAAGTGATACGTGTGCAGGTTCTGGACAACATTATTACATTTTCAAGTTACATGCTATGCACACTAGCTCCAGAAATAATTTCAAATAGAATTGAGCTCAATATCAACACTAGTTTTATAAGCAGCCACCAGGTGGTTCCCAGTCGAGGTGATCATGTGTTCGTTTACATGCACCACAGAAGTATATACACCGTACCTAACAAGGACAGTTTTAAGGAAAAGTTGCTACATGGAGCTCAAAGTTAGGTCCTAATAAAATAAGACTTTCTGTACCAATCTGTACATTATGATGTTCCTTAATGATGCTTCACTCCTTTTTAATATGTTTTCATCAATACTAAAAAGCAATTATTGGTGTTACAACTTTATTTGACAAAATGATAATTAATTAAATCCATGTAAATCTTTGCGTTTGTTTTAAATTCATGCATAAAAGTGTACTAAATTCAATATCAATCTTAGTTTACAAGAAATGTTTCTTGTTTAATAAATCTTCACATAAAATACGTCGAATCAAGCCATATGCAAGAAGTATAAAGAGTATTTAAAATGATCTTAATTATATAAAGAAATCTTGTCAAATAAATAATCGTTGCACTGTACCATAGCATCATTTTATAGTAAAGCTTTGCACTGAAGGACAATGCAATATATACGAATACTGTACACATTTATAGCCAACACGAAGCACCTTTTTACAATTAGTCATGCAATACACTACAATTTAATTGATGAGATTCCAATACCCTGTGGTCATAGTAAAACTGAAATTGTATAGTGCAGACCAGTATTTTCCTTACAGAACTTTATAATCCAGCCTCATGCATACTGCCGAGGCTACTAGACTTAGAAAATGCCGGATTTTCTACTCCTTCAGAGTCACATTCCACAACATATGGGACATTAGCTTCTTGTTCTTTTCTATTAGCCTCTTTTCGTCGACGGTTTTTCTCGATAGATGGCATCCATTTTTCTGAAGGTCGCAAAAGGCGTCTAAATCGCTAGAAAGACAAATAAATGTATTTACCCTGGACGAGAAATGCGGTATTAAACTATTATTTGCCTTTTCAAACACCCACTAGTCATAGTATATCAAAGTGCTATGTCCCTAATCTCATGTAAAATGTGTGTTATCATGCTCGTTAAAAAAGGGTGTTTTATTGAAGACCAGGCGTTTAAGGTAGGCAACCGGCAATTATGATTAAGACTAGCTATGGTTTTAACCCTGGTATTGCTTATAGTCCAATTTTCGCGGTGAGGTATACCACCATCCGCTTAAAAAAATTGTTGCTTTATAGTCTTAGATAGGGTACCGATTTTGGCACATTTCTTGTTAAGGTCCGTTTTTCGAACCTCCTTATTGTTTATAGGGGCTTTTTGAAGCTATTAACGATTATGATTACCCACAATCCGACACATTTTACTTGATATGAACCCCCGGAAAGTTTGTTTCTGAGTTACATGGCTTATTTTTCAACTAAAGTTAATGTGCAATATCAACCAATCAGAAGCGAAGGACAATTTCAAAAGTTGATTATGCATAAGCTTTGAGCTTTAAAATATCCACACTTGTTCTAACAGTTACATTTGGAACATATACATTAAAACATTTTTGTCCTTTGATTTAAATCACATTAACAGTAATTATATAATTACCTGCCAGTGCGATTCATTTGAATCCTTATTGTGATAGCAAAGATCGCGAACATAAACGAGAACAGCAACAACAGGAATCATAACTACAGATACAACAGCCATCAACCAGCCTATCGCGTTAGCCCAGGATGGAAACTCATAAGTACCATAATACAAAGGTGTAAAATCGATCATATTAAAAATCAATATTGCCTGGAAACAGAGCAGTAAATAAGATAAGATAAATATTTCTATTAATATAATTCAAGCTAATTCTGTGTGGGTGATAGTAAAGGTATCTGCATAAATTTAATCTTCTAACTAGCTTTCGACATTATTGAGAAATTACTGTTAGTGATACACCATAACAGTTAAAATAAAGCAGTATTTCACAATTTTGTCTACTTCTAGGTAAGTATGTTACAAAATTAGAATTTTTTTATTATATACTTACAATAAGCAAAACAGGTGAGACGAAATTCCAAATCACCCACCAATACCGACTTTGTCTGGAACCCAACATATGTTCAAGATCTTCTAGTAGTCGGCTAGAGCCTGAAAGGAAGTATTAGAATTCAATATTGTAAGTTATATTTTTAACATTAAAGCATATATGGAAAAAGCTAATGACAACCAAAAAGACATCGGAAAACAAAACTCGCTGAACTGAATGTGCGTGCGTGTGTATTTCTTACCATACACCCACGGAAACACGGTGGCTTCGGCCAAGCCAATAAGGATGAGTGACCATCCACTGCTATAATAGCTCATGAGTTCTTCCCAGTAGATGCCTCCTTGCGTGCACATGGTCAAACCAAGCAGATACATTATGGCACATATTACACCCGCCACGGCTGTTTTGTAGCGGCGTAATACAGGAAATAGATCAACAATAGCTGTTTGAATGGTTTCCAGACCAGCAAACTGAAACAAACAAGAATAATTTCGGGTTCCAAATCAAGCATAGACATTCCAAACCCTAAGAGATAAGAGAAAAGGGGTAGCAAACAAGACGATATACATAAATGTTCAGATATGTATGTAGCCCTCTCGTAAACTCTAGAATCAAAATCAGAAATATGTTGCACATTAGGAAACTTTCATACATATAGAATGTGGACATTTTATCTTAAATAGTGTACGTACCTGGCTGTCAAGTCCTAATAACAGTAGCATCATGAAGAACAGAATTGCCCAAAGAGGTGATATAGGTAGTCTTGTAACGACCTCAGGGTAAGCGACAAATGCTAATCCGGATCCTGTCAAAGAATAGCGACTAAGAACAGCGTAAGTTGGTTACATCCAGAACATCTTACTCGTTATATTTTTAAATCAGACAACTATAGCTTGAACAAATAATTAAAGATGTATTCTCAATATGAAAAATAGGATCTGGAAAGTAAGTTCTCAAAAAGAGATTATAAATATTTCCACTATAGACAGCTCTGCTTCCATCTGATAAGTTATTGCTTATACTACAACATGCACAGTAACATTTGGTTTAATCCTGCAATTTTTCACTTCAGCCTTTATCCACGAGAATCAGAGTTTATGCTTAACACCTACCAGAAGCGACCACATCCTCGACATCTTTTCCAAGTTCATGGGCCATAAATCCAAGAATTGAGAATATCACAAATCCAGCGAAGAAACTTGTCAAACAGTTTCCAATGGAAACAATTAATGTATCCCTATATAAACAAACGGAATGAGTCAGTGGTAATAAAATGTGTTTCTCTTTCACAAGGAATGTATTTTTTCCATAGAAGTGTAAAAAAATCATTTCAACTATTTATATATCTGTTGTTCGATCCCAGTATTTTGCATCAAAAATGAACGTGCATAAACATTCAATCTCATTATTAGAACTACATTGACTGATTTTTTTATCAGCTAGACGATTTCGTGCCTACCTGAGAATGTTGTTATGAAATTTGTTATAGCTTGAGAATGTCATCAAACCTCCCGCACCTACACTAAGGGAGAAGAATATTTGTCCAGCTGCATCAGCCCAGACCTAAAAATACCAAAATTTTTAAAGCATTCACTTACTATATATGCAAGCTTTTTCTGCTATCCTTTAAAGCTAAATAAGATTTTGTATACGTACACTAGTTATTCGTATATTTATCAAAAAAATCTTGCTGTGGATAGATTACGATACTTCGATTGGACAACTTGACAAATCGCTAATTTAATAAAAGTCATAAAAATATCGCTTTGTTCACTTGGTTATAGTTGGAAATAATCACTGCCACTGTGCACATATAAAAACAAGAGAGTGCAAGCACGTCGTGTAATGTACATGTATTATTAAGCATCGTACCTTTGGTTCTAATAATTTCTCCCATTTTGGAATCAAATAGAATTCAAGTCCTTTCCCAGCGCCTTCTAATGTAACTCCACGGAAAACAAAATGATCAATACCAAATACGGGAAAGTTGCAGTAAAATAAACAGCCTAAAATTTAAGAGAAAATGTAGTTTTACGTACTGTATAACAGTGTGCAAGAATTTGCTACATCGTTGCTACTGTGCGTTATCTTGCATACCTTGACGTTGCATTTATAAAGTAAATTAGAGCTGAAAGTAATTGGTGAGAAATATTCAAATAAGGTAGTTCAAATTTTAGTTCTACTGTCACTATTTTTTCGATATGCAGCACTTTTTTATACTGTTTGCAATTCCTGATTTTTACCTTTCCAGAAGATTTGATGCCCTTGATGATACATAAAAAGCATAGAACCCATGCTAACAATAAAACCAAACATAATTCCCATTTTAGGTATCCAGCATCCTCGATGGCATCAGTTCGGTCAAGCATACGATGACTATAAAACGAGAGACTCAATAAGTGAAAAGATACAATTTTGGTTCAAAACGGATCAACTTCACTTTTTGGTATAAACATACTGAAATCTTTTCGTCAAGGAAATATAAACTCATTAATATTTTTTCCTTCAGAATAATGCACAATATTTGTCTAACAACTAATTAAAAGTGGCTAGGTTTAATATTTGTCGGACACAGCTTCTGCAAGCATTTACATTTTAATTGTAAAAACATTTTGTTGCAGAAAGAGTGTTTTCAGTAACCACTTAATGCTGGTGTGTTCTTTTGACTTACTTGAAATACTCCTCCGAAGCAGACTGCAGTTTTGATTCAAGGACTATTTTTTCAGCAGTGATATTTCTTCCCGTTTCGCTCATATAGCTTTCGTTAAAACATTGCCTATAGAGCCAAACAGAACCAGTCTCAATTGTCTTATTAATT
>JAOXYB010056689.1:0-11072 GCA_028565635.1 Phoronis ovalis
GAAAATACCGCCGCAGATTAAAGAATGCACTTAAAAAATATCATGACTCAATTGACATTAGGCAACAGTACGGATCTTCCAGCTGGTGTTGATGGTGGAGCATTTTGTATTGAGCAAAATAAGATAGTTCCCTGGTAACATGTCCATTTTCTGCAAACACACTCCAATATCCCTCCTCAAATAAAAAATTTTAAAAAAAGAAAAAAATTCCTTACCTACCTACCGTATTTTTTTTTACACCGTTACTGGAAACACACAACTTTTTTATTTTAGGCCTCATCACTAAAATCTCATAGTCAACTGCTTTTAGGCATTGATAGGCTGTCCAGAGGAGTTTCAAATAAATATCTCCATAAATCATGGAAAAGCTAATGTTACTGAAATTCTAGAATGTAGCACAGCTATTCCATCAATTGATTTACCCTCTACTTCCTGTTTTTATAAAGGTGCAAACTACCAATCTATTACACTATAAATAAAGGTTTATCTGACTTTAAAAAAATCAGGAAACAAAATTTTGGAAAAAGAACCCTTTGAGTACATGTATTATACTATAGTATATATCATATCAAAAGGAAAAAATTCTAAACGTAATAATTATTTAAAATTTTGATAAGTTTATTATAATGAATATATGCTTGGTTTGCACATGTAATATTAAGGGGGGAGATTGGAACAGCCATGCATGAGAAGAGTCTATGCACTTGTCCTTTGAAACAAAGTTAATAAGCATGTTATAATCAATTTTACTGATCAAGGCATTATTAATACCAACCATATATCCAAAATTACTCAAGCATGTTAATTGGACAATTATGTCTAATATAAATAATTAACAAAACGTCTTTCTGCTAAATTAAACCCAAGTCATTTTCTGTTATGATTCAGATTAATAATTCAGTATCTTGCTTTTCTTAGGAAATGCTGTTACAAACAGTTGGATATACAGGTGCAACTTGCAATTTTTCTTTCTGAAGGTAGTGAAAGATGCTGGTTACATCCTTAGAAGTTAATAAGGGAATATAAGGTTATCAAATGGTCTTAATAAGACGTTTTCAGGTTGTATAATGAATTAAAATTTGTCACAACCAGAGGAAAACTGTTCACAATTTTTGTCAAGTAATGTTTATAGTGGTTTGACAGATCATTTTAATATTTAATATGGTAACCATTATATGGGACTAATATAACTTAGTTACATGTATATTCTGTCATTATTTTATCAGTAAGTGATGTATTTATCATCAAATATAGTTAGTGTTTAAATTATAGTGAAATACATGGAAACCTGCATCTAAAAATTCTTTTAGGGAGAGATCTTGTCAAATGCAGGTATGATTTTAGCCATCCAAATGCACTAAAATTTAAATGTGTTCAGGATATTCAAGAATCCTCGATACAAATTTACTCCCTACCCAACACACCAAAAGACAATTATGGGTTGCAAATAACATGGCTTCCAAAGCCCTCCTCCACTGTCCAAATTAAGTCCTGTACATTGGAAATATGGGTTGAAGCTGGGACTATTATACATCTCTAACTTTTTTTTATAATAGCCCCAAGCTGAAGCTACATGTTAAAAAACTAATGTAACCTCAAATAATATTTGGAAGCAATTTAAGGACATTGGTTACTGGTCACCAACACTTAAAATTCTTGTAACTTTATGGTTGTGTTTATTTATCAAAACCCTTTGAAGTTGGTAGTCTGTTTTAAGTTCAAGCAACATAGTGTCTATATTGGTAATGCACCAAAATGCAAATGGCAGTTGTCACTTCAGCAGCTTTAAGAACAATATTATGGAATATTACATCCATAAGGATTAGTATAGTTTGGAGGTAGTTTTGTGCAGCTGTTTCATATTTAAAAATTCTTGGTCAGATTAATATCTATTTAAATATCAAATGATAATGATTGATTTATTAGATAATAAGTTGTTGTGCTCACCATGTTCATTGTTGTTGCTTGAGCATATAACTGTGAGAGTCTATAAAGGTGACAACCTAAGCCCATAGTTTAGCATGTATTTTGTATGTACAGTTTGTATAATTTGTATATGGACAGCATGTGTTTAAAATAAATGAAACAGCAAGGGATAACTTCTGTTGACATTTCCTGAAAAAATATACTTCAAATGAAATTCTGCCATATGTATCATAAGATACTGGTTATAATAAGAACACTAGAGTTACATGACCAAGTCACTGTCTGCTGGTGTTTAATTTCATCTACTGGTATTCAATTAAAATCATTTCACCAGGATAATAATGCAATATATATGCAGAATGTCATTGCCACACCCACCTATAATTAAGCAGATGGCAGCTCATTGTAAATGTGTCTTTCTTTTGCAGACTAAGATACTTGTACATCTTTGGCATACAGATATTAAACTGCATATGTTTCAGAGAATGTAATTAGTGACAGGTGAGACTTTTACTGTAGTTGAAATTTCTTTGCTGGCTAACCTTTCAAGTCATATAATTCAATTGTATAAAAATAACACTTTGAATGTATTTTACATTTATTCCAGATTGGGGAGGAGATTTACTCTGTTTTTAAATTGCATGAAAAGTCCCGGTATATTTGCAATGCTGTAGTAGTAGTAGTAGAAGTTTTTAGTAGTACATTTATGCAATGTATTACAGCACATGAATGATGGATGCATCTGTATCTTAGCTTATACATTTTCTGAGATGCCCACAGTAAATCTTGACATGTATTTATTTATCTTCAATTGTTTTCCTGGCCAATTCAAGTAATGAGCCATGATTATTCCAGTTGGAACTTTCCTTGCCCTTGACAACCTGCATGTAGTGCTAATTATTTTTCACTGCATAATTTAAAAATATGTGCATATTTGTTGTAAACCTCCAGTTGTCCTATCTGCAGTCTGACATTAATATTACTTTCATATTACAGCCTCCAGATATACTTGAAAAACTTATTGTGTAACTTGGAGTGATACCAGTAATTACAGTGATAAATGAGGAACATGTTTTTTCTAATAATATCCAAGTGGAGTACTCATTTACATGTGTGCAAGGAATCTACAAGATGCAGTAGTATGAAGTATGTAAGTGTCTGATACAAATACTTGGAATTAAAGTTCATGAAAGTACTGGTACAGTATTTTTATTGTGTAGGATTGATGATGTGTGAGGACTAGTATTTAAACGGAATTTTCTGTTAACCATGGAGCTAAAAGTTTGGGTTGAGGGTATTCAGCGTGTCATATGTGGCGTTAATGAGGACACAACGTGCCATGACATTATCGTTGCTTTAGCACAAGCCACAGGAAAAACTGGACGATTTAGTTTAGTTGAAAAGTGGCGGGATAACGAAAGTTTACTAGCACCATCTGACTATCCATTAAGAGCCTTACACAAATGGGGTGAATATGCAAGTGATGTACACTTCATTTTAAAGCAATCAGATATACCTGACTCTGATAAAAAAACTGATAGATTAAGGAACAGTTTATCACCTTTGCCTCCAGGTGGAGCTACGGTGAAAAGAAATTTAACTTTTAGTGGTGCTCATAATACTCCAGTCTTCCCCGATCGGGAAACAAAACCAAAGAGACAAGTGGATGCAATTACTGAAGAGACAAATGATGGTTATAATGCAAATGAGGAAAACAACAGGTCAAAACCTAGGCAACCTCCACCATATCATAAAATTGAAAAAATGTTACAAGACAATTTTCATAAAGGTCAATTAAATAGTAGCAGTCCCAATTATGGAAGTTTACAAAATGAAAGAGATGCAACATCTTATTCTATGCCTAATTCCCCTTATGGTGAGTGGCATTCAACACGTGGCAAAGTTGAAACACATGAATATGTTGTGCAACAGCCACAACCTGTTAGAAAACCTCAGCAAGGAGACGCATCATATAACAGTTTAGAAAGAAACCCACAGCGGAAAGTGCTTGATACAGTAAGTGTTAGTGGACCGGAAGTTAATTATGTGTACAACAGTCTTGAAAGAAAAAGCCGAATGATGGCTGATGATATAAAATCTCAGAGTCCATATAATAGTTTTGATAGAAAAAGCAAACGGGCACCAATATCATATGGTTCTGAAGTTGATGATATATCGGTAACGCCGGAAAGAACTACGTCACGCAATACTCCAGAACGAAACACAGTAACACGTGATACTCCAGAACGAAATACAAATACTCCTGATGGGGACCTACCTACAATTTTTCGCCAAAGTCCAGATGGACGATCGCCTCCTGGAAGCCAATCACCTGTGAAATCTCGAAAGGAAATTGTTGCACCTGGTATTGAGATTGAGGAGTTTGATTTGGATAGAAGTTTATCTGAAGAACATGGTATGCAGGAAAAGTTCATTAGTTTTAAGGACAGGATAAAGGGAAATAAAGTTTTACCTGCAGATTTAGTGAAACTAGTCAGACTTCAAAAAGAAAAGATGGACGCCCAAGAATCACAGCTTACGGTGTTAGATGCAGGTGAGAGCAGTCAGTAATATAATGCTCTGTAATAGTTAAGGTATCAGCAACCATAAATCTATGCTCTACAATGACCTTAAAATATATTCACATTTGTGAAATAATGTTGCTAAAAACTAAACTTCCTCAAATACACCTCTTTTTTTGCATTTTATACTGCAGTAAAAACTGTATATGGTGTAAAACCTGAAATTCATGAGTAAAATGCTACAAATCTATCTGGTAATAAAGAATCTATTAATTGATTTGATCATACCATTTGCTGTCATTGCAATTTGAAGAGTTTTGTACAAATTGATTACATTTACCCAATTCAAAAGCAATTTTGATTTTATGCGAAAATGTTACATTAACATTAGAGTTCATTTGGGGTCCATTGTTCGGGTCCTACAATCGTAAGTAGCGCATGAAAACATTCTACTAAAGTACTTCTGTTAATATCTATGTCCTTGTTATAAACTATTGTGCTTATATATCTGTTCTAGAAATACAGTATTTAGAAGAAAGTGACAAAGAAATTAGTACACAACTGAACAGAATACAGGAAGAGATCAGAGACAATGAAATAACAGACAAAAACCTAGCTCAAGAGATTAGTGAAAATGATTCTGTACGATGGGTTGATGAAATCGAGGTTCAAAAACAGACTGAGAATACATTACAGGCTGAACTAACATTGTTACGGTCAAAACTTGCCAATTGTGAAAGTGATTTGTTGCAGTGTAAAAATAAAATATGTACTTTAACTCAAGAAATAGCACAAGAGAAACGAGACATGGGAAAAATGGCCGAGGAACGAAAAGCTGAGGAAACAAAAATTAAGGAGGAAATTTCTCAACTTAAAAGGAGACTTAATGAAGTAGAAAAAGATGGAAAGGTTGACGGGAAAGCATTGCATTACTTGAACGCTGAGGTAAGATTTAAATAAAATGTAACTGTCAAAGGGACACTGTGAAGTGCCAAAGTGACTGTGATCAGACCTTAAGCCGCAGGTTACTTGAAACTCCACTCGATTACTACTGTAGCAGGAAGGGCTTTTCATTAGTAAAAGTGACCTCTGCTGATTCCTGTCTTAGATTGATGATTTCTGTCTTGAAGTGATGACTGTGTTTTAGTTCTGTTTAACTACAACATTGTTTGTAAATAACATATGAAACAGTTTGATTTTATTTTTGTCATAAATAGATCAAAGAAGTGGAGGAAAAGATTGAAGAAAAGAAAAAAGAAATCGAGCAGATAGAAAAAGATATAAAGGAAGCTAATTTGCAGCATTTTATCAAGGTTAAACCAGAAAAGCAGGATTCAGGTCAGAACATCTCTCATAAAGGTTCATTTGACATAGCAATATATTTGTGGTAACAATGATTTGTGTCAGTCTCCTAAATTCCATTAATTACTGTTCATTATTGTGGTTTTACTGATTGTAAGTGACGGCCCAGTGCTTACAGTTAATTTGCTTAGCATGTATCTTACAAGAAAATGTGTGGCATTTAACAGAAGTCTCAACTACTGTTGCTTCTTCAGTTTATGAAAAACATAACTGATTGATTGATTTTGTTTTGGTAAATCAAACACAACATATAAATAAAATACAATAAATAAAAGTGGTGTTCCATCTCCAAGAATAACACATTAAATTAAAAACTTATTTTCAGTGTGATCGCTGAACATGAAACAAGATGGTATGGGTAAATTACCCGTAAAAATACAATAAATTTATCTGATTACAGTACAAAAGGTTATACTGTAGCTCAAAATTAAAAATACACAATCACCCACTGAAATAACAAATATTGCATTAAACTGGATATTTAGAAAATCAAGAAAAAAAAATTATTTTCCTCCCCTGGCATGGCTAAATTTGGTCATTATTACCATGTTGAGACAACTGTTTATAACATTACTGAACATTTTAGGCATCAGTACTTGACTGCTAGAAGCAGTACTTGATTCTAGATGACAAATATCTCTGTTTCAATTGCCATAAAACTAACTCATTCAAGTTGTCTTAACTACCATTTTGCTTGGCTGACAGTTTATACAGTAAGTTGACTGTCAGACTGTATCTGACAGCTCATGATAGAATGACAATGACTAGTTAGATTGTAGAACTCAGGATTGTATCTCTTTCAGATGAAAACCCTCGAAGTTCTTCACCAGCCCGTCCAGGTAGCATTAGAAAAATGATGGGAAGTCCACAGTTGCTGAGTGAGGCTGTGCCTACAAGTAGAAATCCTCACGGTTTATGGGTGTAGTACAGTTGTAGCAAGAAAGTGTGTAACTAAACAAACAGTGTTGTTACTTGCTATGTGGCATCTTGAATTTGTACCTGTACATGACATCTAAATGTTGTAAGCAGTTGAAAGTGCCTTATTATTATATAAGGATGAACTGTGTAGTTGCATGCACCATCCTTCTTATACAACACACCCTTCCATCAAAACCTCGAGCATGTACAATTTCCTGCAAATACGCAGTACCCAAAAGAATCCTGAAAGATACAAGGGCAAGTCTTGTAAAATTTAATCTTTTAAAGAACAGGTTCAGGCTTACAATTATTTGTGTGTTGTTGCCTTCATGGGCAGCTGATATATGGTGTGTGTAGTAAAGAAAAATTGTATATGTTGCGAGTACATTCACATAAATGCTTTTGCATTAGAATCAGAGGGAAGTTAGCTTTGATGGGACCATTAAATGGTATTGTTAATACTAATTAAAACTTTCCTTGAGTGATGCAGGCTGATATTTTCAACTATTGTTATAATTTATTATTATTATTATTATTATTATAAGGTATTCTGTATAATACCATATTTACATATCACAAATAATTTATCATATCATGATTAGGTATTCATGGAATAGAAAAAAATATCCTACCATATACCAAGAAGTGTATGCTTGATATTCCTAAATTTACTGGTTATGTGGTATTTAAATGAAACAAATTCTTATGTGTGGGTACTAAATGTTCTGTGATCTCAAAGAGGAGAAATTGACATTCTAGAAGTTATGAACTATTGTATTAAATTTAGAAATCCAGTGTAGCAATGTTTAGAACATAAAAAAAGCATTCAAAACAAATTTGTGGTCTTCATATATACCTGCCATGGAGTTTATTTTATTTTATTTTAAACATAAAAATATCTCCACCAGAATTCATCATCACTGATCAAGATGTTCCTAAGATGCCAAATAATTTGATTGTAAACTAAATTTTGTATACAGTTGTGGTATAGATTTAAGTAAAATAGTTTGAACTTTATCAGCAGAAGAATGATTAGTTAAATATGTTTTATCATTGTTATCATAAATGTCTACTGCACAAGAAGTTTCATACTTTCTCTGTAGATAAAGTTTTCTAAATTCATGAAGTAAAATATTTATTGTTTAATTTGTGGATTTTGTTGGACAACTTGGTGTAAGCACCTTTTGCATATTTTTGCAGTTAACATATGGTCCAGTGTCATGGTATTAGTTGAAGATTGCGGTGATATTGTAATATAGCATAGGACACTATAAACTTTGCTTATAGAATGATGCTATTTAACAATTATTATTTAATAAGAGTAAAATAGTATGATTGATATTATTATATGATGGTGCTACTGTGTTGAAATACAGATTTTCATGTTGAAAATGTCTTGAATTGGTATAGCATAGGCTTTTCCATTCTTTTACATGTAGAGAACCAGCTTTCTTACAAGTAAATACAAGAAATGTAGATTATGCAATTTAGCTCAAGTTGTAATAATGTAACAAAGGATAAATAAAATGGAATTACACTAAAACCAATAAGCTTGCTACTAAGCAGTTCTAATTATATATTGTATTACAGGTGCCATTTGTATTACAGGGTTTGTACAGTCTTGAAAAGGTCTTGAATTTTAAGGGATTTCTTGAAAAAGTCTTAAATCTGGTTCAGCCTTGAAAAGGTCTTGAATTTTGGCCAAATGGCCTTGAAAGCCACTCCATAGGTCTTAAATATCAAAAACCTTTGTATCAGTATTTCAAAACCTGTAAATTGATCCTCCTATCGATTAAAGTCATCCCATAATATTTTTATCGCATAAAATATCATCGTTTTTAATTAATCACATAACAAATTTTCTGATGACTACCTACGACAAGTGCTTGAAATTTGAAATTTTTGCCTGGAAAAGGCATTAAAAAGTGCTTGAATTTTTCCCTGAAAATCTTGTACGAACCCTGTATTATGGCTGGGAACATAAAGATTCTGATAAATACTTCCTTATTTCAAGAATCATCAGACTGTGAGGAGGCTTGCTCAAAGGGAATTCACACTCGTGAACAACAGGACCAAAAACATAATTCAGAAGCAATTATTGTAAGATTATGTATCTAAGAATATCTTTCACATCACTAGAGAAAAAAACATGTTACCCAAGTATTATGTTTCAGTTACAGTCAACTGTACACTTGTGTGCCAATATGGGAACTTTGATTCCAAATGTTTGTATAGGTTGATTTATAGTAATTTTTGATTAAGCATAATACAATTTTACATTATGAAATTGGGCACGTTTTTGACAGTATCATTATAGTAACTTGCTTACATATTTTTCCTAGTTGGCAGTTAGGGACATATCAGCAAAGCCGGACTTACAAAAGATGAATAAGTAGAATATTATCTCCGGAATAATGTAAGAATCAGACCAGAGTTATTTATTCTAGCATTTTGTATATTCAGTGCTAAAGTACTGTCAAGGAATATGCAAAAACATCAGACTTCACATGGTTTTTATAGCTCATTTCATAATTATTATATTCTAATTCTCTGGTGATGTGAAAGGGTCAGGTCAGGGTTTCTTACCATAGGCTGCACACCCCTATCACCATTTTTGACCAGTAATTCCAGGTCGTGAAAGGTATTCAATAACAGGATACAGAATTTTTTAATAATTGCTTCTGAATTATGTTCATATGTGCGAATTCCCTTTGAGCATGCTTCTTCACGGTCTGATGAAACAATTATCTACAATACTGGCCAAACATTTGTTATGGCTGACTGCAGACCACCTGGTGGCGATTTGACAATCGCAACTTAGTGCTGCATAACAAACTATTGCACAAACAATATCCTAGCTTTAAATAAACATGCTGTCCTGCGCAGAAGAAAAGGAAAAAAGCTGACTATTATACTGGATACCCCAGGGGTTACGTGAACTATGCTTTAGTCTGTTGCCAAATGCAAGAAAGCCCAGAGTTGTATAAAGCAACAAAGTAAAAAAATTATCTTTTATTTTAATGGATATATATATATATATATATATATATATATATATATATAGCAGAAAAGAAGAAGTAGCTACATGGTTACCAGTGATATTTGGATGTTATCTTCTCGTGTAAAGAGGCACATACCCACAAACAGGGCCGGATTAAGCTAGTGCGGGGCCTGTAAGATAGTTATGTGCGAGAGAAAAATATCAGTTCAGTAATCGAAAAAGGTCGCTAACACGTCTCCGTGCTGCAAGAAAAAAAATGACAAGCAAAAAAAAATTCCATTTGCGCTCCTTCCTATTGTACCAATACGCCCAGAATAAGTGCCGTAAACAAAACAAAATTCTTTCGGCTTCAAAGGAGGTGGTGCGACGGGGGTGCGTTTACTATTTCAAAACGGGAGTGCGTTAAACGAATGATTTTAAATATCGTATATATACTATAGGCATGAATTTTTCATTTCGCACTAAACCATAAACGTAGGGATATTTTAACCACCCTGTGAGATTATAAAGCTTGCAATCTCGAACATCCGGGGCCCGTAGCATATCCTACTTTTGCTTCTAGGTTAATGCGTCACCGCCCACAAAGTCAAAGAGATGTAAGTTACACATTTAGAAGCCCGCGACCAATCGCTATTGGTAACTATAATTTGCGTCTTATCTCTTCATGAGAAACATCATATGTTAAGTTGCACGCTGTTAACACCAGACACTACTATCCAGATTGACAACATCCTATAAGTAAAATGGCTGGCTTGTACTTAATAATCGCAGGGTTAGTTTTCGGAAAATTTTATTCTGTTCAGTCATCGCCCGTAATAACACATGTGTGTCATTACAAAAACGGTAAATACTACAGCGGCCAAACCATTGACATCTCTCCATGTGGAACACTAAGGTGTAAGGACGATGGGAAGATATTTTTAGATAACAAGCTTCTCAAAAATTCGAATTGGACTTGTACGTCAAACAGCTTTTGTGACTACAAAGGGATGTATCGACCAGGAGTAAATATAGCTTCTACATCGTGTGGTGAACTGCAGTGTAGAGGCTCGATTCAAGATGGCGCATATATGCTTCTGGATGGTAACCACGTAAAAAATGGTTGGGAGTGTATAATGACATTACCACCGTTACCACCTCCATGTTACTACAACGGAAAAAGTCTGCATCCATTTGGGGAATCGATAGACATCTTCAGTGGAAAACTTGTTTGCAAAATGGGACGACTGCTTCTCAACGGCAAAGACGTAAAAAAGAATTTATAATCGTTAATTTCTTTATAATTCAAAATTTGGAAAATGACGCTCTCTTGCATTTGTTTAAAACACACATACACACAAATA
>JAOXYB010056700.1:0-11071 GCA_028565635.1 Phoronis ovalis
ACGAAATTTATACAAAAGATCGTGACCTTTGCCCTTTGACCTGTGACGTCATTTAGCAGCGCCGTCTACCGGAAGGCACTGAACGGACTATATACCTACTTAGGTAAGCTCAAACTTCTAGGCAACTCGATATTTTATCACTTTTGTAAACGTAGATCTTACTCTTGGAAATGAAAATTTAAAATAAACGCGCGTTAAACATATGCACGTGTCTCTCAGTAATTTGTAGCAATTAAAAGAAGTTGATAATTTTACAGTGCAGTCGTGTTCTAAGATCCAGCTAGTAAAAAACTAACAGTTGCTTGTACGTAACTAAGTCTAAGTGTTCACTTTAATGTTGATTTCTGGCAGGTTATAAACAAATATCATATTGAAATTAGATCCCTTAAAGTAAATTTCAAATGCTACATGTATAGAATATGGTACTTGCCAGTTTTATCTACGTCTTTTCTTCTGTATACAGTATAATCGTATAACTTTGTAGCACAGTTTCAATGGAATGATTTGTCGATATAACGATTTAATTTTATGTATATTTAAACATTCTTAAATTTTATGTAACAATACAAGATGTCGATATTTGTAAGAATCACTTGCATACTTAATGACTCATGAACTAATTTACTTAAAATTAATTAATTTTAAATAATTTATAACAGCGATGCACGTGCATACTGCGGCCATACATTTCAACTAAGATAATAATTATTATAATTCGCTTGTAATCGAATTAAACTGTAAGAAACACGTGGAGCGCAAAAGAAATAGTAACTATAATTTAACTTCCAGTTGCATCACTTCAAATACTTGTTTGTAGTTTTGTGAAACTTCATTTAATTTTATGTATGCACCTACCATTACTTAATTTTATACCTTATATCCAGTACTAGTTCCATCCAGCATGCATGTGAATATTCTTGTTTTTATAACGAGTACCTGTAACAGTACCAGCTACTTGATTATCATTACTACCAACGGGATAGAGAATTTCAGACGGGGTTTCCGAGTGCATGCTTTCAATATCTACTGGTAATATATATATATATGAGTTTTAAATATTCTTGTTATTTGACACTAAGTTTTGTGGTTCTTAGTTGTGTTATTTTCAAATGCTTGTCATGCCTGGTTGATGTGACGCCCGGAGAGCACTACCCCTGGATTGTGATAGGGGTGTGCCGCCCAGGGGTCCACCAAACCCCCGATCCTAAACTATTCCAAGAATTGCCAAAACGCCTACCCTAGGGTGAACCCTGGAATAGCCTAAATGTTAAAATACCACCCGAAAACAGCAATCAAAACCCCACCCTGAAATATTTTCCCAACACAAAATACCTACCATGAAATATCCCACATGCCAAACTATCCACCCTGAAATATGCTAAAGGATAAAAAAACTCCCCGAAGAATAGTACACGTATACATACCTTTACATTGACAGTGCCCCCGGGTGGTAACACTACCAAGGAAGTCGACTGTAAACATTCAAAAATTAAAAAAACAACTCCATAACCCACACAACAGTGAATAAGTCCATTGAATGTCTAATTGATTTCTTTTTTGGTTTCAGGCTAATTGTCGTCCACCATTAAACTACTTATAGCTTCCAGCAATAAAATTTATTTACTCCATTTGTTTGACATTAATATTAGTAGAAAGCACATATCTAGCAGGTATTTAAACAATCAACTCATAGCCGAAAATAAAAATTAGGTGCTATACAATGACAGAACTCAAAGGTACGAACACCTTGCTGTCAATGTTGACATATTGGCAATTATTAAAAGTTGCTTAACTTTTGGTGAAAATGTAAAAAAGGAAGATTGATATCAAACAAATAAAGTAATATCTGTCAAGTATCTTGACGGTACAAATAATACGGTACATTCATCCCAAACACAAATGAATTATATCGCAAAGTAAGGGTCACTTAAAACAGAAATTGTCTGTGGCAAGGCGCTTTAACAAAATGGACAAAATTATATTAAACTTTTCCATATTTTAAAATTTTTACCATATATATTTTGCTGCTGGTATAATTGCACAGTACTATCGTGCTCGTCTTTTGTATTTCCCTCTTCCAATCATTTTAGACAAATAACGTTTTAAAAAATTTAGGTTAATTATTCAGTTGTATGGCTAAGACTAGCATTGTAGTGTCCGAAGTTTACTTTATTATTACTTCTTGTATGTTAAAGAAATGTTCACCAAGCTTAGACATCTAGGCTGAGTCTATGTAAAGTAGTAAAAGATGCACGTGAAATCTAAAAAGTAAAATAAAATGTAGGAAAGCAATTATAAAACTCACTACCTCTATAAATAATTGAAGTGTTTTAAAGAAAGTTTTTCAATAAATTGAAAGTTTAATATAAGTATTTAATTCTCATCGTTTTGTCTTGCCGACATTGGCTAATTATTGTAGCCCCATTACGTACTTGAGAAAACTGATTCACTTGTGTCATTCATGCAATCATCAACATTTAAATATGGTTAATAAATACATCGTTTAGTTTTTCATGTTTAATTTTTTCGGACTAATACTGTAATTATCTCCAATACACGTGAATTTAGCATAATTTTGCAGTGCAAGCTTGATTTGAAATAAACACTAAACAACGTATTCGTCTCTTAAAACCAATTTTTAAAAAGGTTTTCAGAGTATTAGAAAATGTGAATGTATATTCGAATATATAATTGAAATTCAACTTGGCCATACTCGTTGAATGAAAATTTACAACCAATAGCTTTATTAGTTGACGTGGTGATAACTGTTGTTTGATAGTGAATTCGGAAAATTCAAAATGTTTAAATAGTTACCATGGTTTTTTTATCGAAAATCAATGGAAGTCTTCCGGGTACGCTCAAATGTGTAGTGAATTCCGAAATTCCAACCAGGTGGTCTTGAGTCACTTTTAATTAGTGGTGCCTCTTGTACATAAATCGAAAGTTGATAAGAGACGTTAACTTGAATTATGACAGTTTTATTGGGAGCGCTAGATTAAAAATATCGCCATAATGGGTTAAATATTATAAAGCAATACGTAGGTGCGACAATACTGTACTAGATATTGCCATGTCGCTACCTGCTAATTGTACTGTATGTCTGCTAATCTAAAACTTGCATAGCTTAGTGGGAGCAATCGTGTCGTTTTCTCTTGTAGCAGCGGTTTAATGGGAGATGCTCGTACGAGATGATACAAATGAATAATATTATGAAGTTGTTGCTGTCCGTCTCATAATGTATAAATAAACAAAATTCGCGATAATTTTGAGAAATATAAAGTGTACTCTAAAACAACTATACCAAAGTATAAACGAGATTCTCGAACACATTGTTTCCGCTGAGGTTTTAGTGTATCTTCCAAGGATATTATACGAGTCGAATAATTATAAAGTTAATTCAGTTAGAATAAATTAAAGAATCAGTTATACACATTTATAATCAAATAGGCATCAGTCACGCAGTCCAGTTCTAACTGGGATCATCCCTGGGCTCGCTCTCTTGTCTTACGTCGAGAACACTTTTATTACTCAAGAATCTACTAATCAAGTCTTGTCTCATCATCAGATTTACTCATGCCATTATGCATAGTTCAACTCTCTACTCAACTATGACGTGCTGCTGATAAGGGTGTTATTGACCACCGACTACATTAAAATGCGACACTGTAGTATAGTGGTATTTCGTTTGTGACATCGCATTTTGCAATGAGGATATAAGTTATGCAGCAAAGGCATTACCACATTAACTTGAAACGCAACTGGAATCTTTGTGGAAATTTAATCTACATCACTATCATATCATCATAAAGCGACGTTCGCATTCTAAAACTTGAGTGTTCCCGAGTTTAGTACCATGGTCTAAAATAGTGCAAAACATGTTTATATTACTTAAAAAGTAAAAGGTTTTACTTCAAACGTATTCACTATATTAACATGCAAAGTCATCATAATCATGGTATAGTATACTGTATTTTACAATTTGCACATATGTTAAATAATATACAAAAAGGTAACTATAAAAATGAAATTCAATCAAAGTATATAATTATTCTAAAACACCTAAGATACCGATATAAAGATAACAGAACGTTACTTTTTATTAAAGAATGTTTCGGACTTTGATATGACCAAGAAAACTTTAAGCTTCTATATATACACAATTGCTAACATTTGCAGAATAACTTATATGTGTATGCCAACTAAAATCAATGAATGTCTTAATTCACAACATTAACAAAAGTAATATATCTAACAATATATAATTATGTATTTGGATAATGATTTTTTTTATCGAAAAAAATAGCAATTAAAATTGCAATCAATCAAATTTATACAATAATGCTTCATTATTACAAACAAAATGTAGATAATTTTTTAATTTTCTAGCGCTTTGAAATAATTAAATATTTGAATCTCAGACTTATCAACTGTTATAACACCACTAAACTTTACTTTTATGAACTAAACTGCACAGTCATCTGATTAATATGCATAAACACAGTGCCTAGCTTGTTCTAATATCTTTACTGCCAAGTCAATGGCTTGGGCTGCTTTAGCGGCGTCATACAGCTCACTGGGTATTTTTGAGCCACATACTTGATCAGGATAGCGCATGCGTGTAGAACTACCAACGAGCATTTCGAGTTGGTTAGCCAATGTCGAAAATGTATTATCCAGACTAGATGCCAAGATAGAAAGATCATGAGTCTGATCAAGGCGGCCATCTTGGGCCAAGTGAACTGCCTTTAATGCCTTCTCTGCAGACTAAAAGATAAATGGTAATAAAATGTTGTAACTGTAAGAGGCATGGTTAACCCTGATGTATTTACTTCAATAAAAATAAGAGTTCAAAATTGAATCCTATGTTTCTGTTTCCTTCGGTCTTATCTTAATTAGACCTTCATCAGTCCTCTCCGACTTGACAGGCCGAAATATTTGTCATTAGAAAAGTATTAATCATTTCACTTGTCATCAGATAAACATTCATTCTGATATTTATTTCCATCAACAGAACTTTATATATGACGTTTAATTAACCCAAACTCAGATAATTACGCAATAACTTTGTCAAGCAGGCCTCAAGAGGCATAACGTGTAAACGCTATAGACACTTGGATGGATACTGGATATTAACGAGTTTATGAAAACAAATTTTTAACAGAATCACCTACAAGTATCATACGAAAAGTTTGAATTAATTATTCCCATTTTAATTTTGGTTAAACAAACAAAACTGAGGGAATCAAAACGTTACAGCAATCCTATGTTTATCACTTTTTGACGAAATAATAAAACTTACTTGATGTGCTTTAAAGCATGTCCAAACATATTCTGCTTCATGAACGATACAGTTACCGCTGTCATTTGGTGCTGCATCACAGTCTTTCTCTGCTTGTCGATACCATCGGCGTGCTTCCGTAGGCTGAGGATTTGCCCTGAAACTGCATTCTCGGTATGCTTCATAAAAGTCTTGTTTAGGACTATGTCTACGTTGACCAGTGTTACGCTTCACACTGTCAAAGAAAGAGGAGTAAAAGTCCGGTTGACCATGGCTAGTACTCACTGCTTGATTTTGCTTGAGGCGAGAAACTTCCAATTGTATAAATTTACAAATCTCTGTGCTTAATTCAATTTGATCCAAATGTTTATCTGGGTGCCATCTTAAATAAAGACGTTTCACTACTTTCTGTCGTTGATCTTCTGATAAATGTTTCCAGGCATCTTCTAGTTGTTGCCGTACTTCTTCTTGGGTATGTTTAAGCGTCTGTGGTTTACATGACTCAGCTTTAATTGGAATCCCTTCGAAGAGCATTAATTCTCTGCCACTACCAATATCACGATGAAATTTGTATATTTCCGTTGCATGGACATCAATAAGTCCACTGTGCTTCCCAATATCAATTTCGTACCTCTTTTGGAAAACAGATAGAGTTAATTTTGTTGTTTCTCCAATAATAATTGCAAAAATGAAAGTGGAATTTCCATGTTCTCCGTATTCTTTTGGATCCTCTGATTCATATCCCACATATTCACCCTTTTTGAATTCAGTAAAATCACATCGGAGGAGGTCGTGTAAATCTAAGGGAATTAACTGCCCCGCATTCCATAAAGGACCTTGCGCATCGGGTAACGCATCTGAACGTTTTATTCTCAGTTTGTCTAACACACCTGACATTTCTTGCGGTGTCGTTTGTAGCAGTATAGCAAGACAGTTGAGTTTTCTGTCTAGAAGGGGATGAATAATTTTTACAAGCGTTTCAGCGATGATCGTATACGCAACTGGATCGAGGTGTGAAGTGTGTTTTAAGTAAATTTTGTACAGTCCACTCTGTGTGTCGTGGTAAATATTTTCTACTTCATCAGTGTTTGGAAGCTTGTTACCTTGATATGTTAAATATGTGACAATTTTTTCTAAGCTTATAATTACCATACTTGTCAGTTTTTCCCCAACTATTTCAACATTATCATCAATATCTGAACCAGGTAATGTCGCTTTGACGTGCTTAAGTATTCTCATTATCGCTTCACATAAGTTTTGTGATGATAGGCGACGTTTCAGTTCCTCAGTGTGCATTGCTAGAGTTCTTGTATTAAGGCAATCTCCATACATCACTACTTTAATCTCCTTAGAGAGCATTCGAGGCTGAAGCTGCTGAGGCAGCATTTGAATTATATCTTGTTCATCTAAATCCGTATTAAAACGCACATCACATTGTCCAAGGTTTATAAGAACATGTAAATTAATAGGTAGGTCGTGCAAACGTTTAACTCGCGACTCTAAAGAGGAATCATCAGCGAAAATTAATTCGGATGAACGTTTTAGATATCTATTTGTACTTAGGAGCCACAGTGTGGATTGTTCTCCAAATTCTTTATGAAAGATTTCCTTGTCACTATATTTCAATATTAAATTAAACAAATATCCCATGGTCCGAATAATTACTTCAGTCTCATTCGGATCGCAACGCTCATCCCTTATTTTACCATGAAGATTATTTAATACATCAATACATTGAGATATTGTGACTTCTTGTGTAGCTCCAACGTACTGGAATAGATTGTGATACTTCCCCAATTCGCGCGGTATTCCATAAAGGTAAGGTTCTAAGTTGGGGTTGTGGTCATTTACAGTCTGGTAAGGAAAAACAAATTTTCCGTTTTCGAATAAAAAGATGAATCGAATCGCTCTTAAAGTTTGGATAGATGTATCGTTATATGTCAAATTCTTCATATTTCTCAACAGAAAAGAATAGATTGTTTCCATTATACTGCTTTTTGCGTATTTTGCTTCTGTTGTGGTGACATCATCACAGTGACAAATGTGTACACAGTGTTGGACAACAATATCAGTTGTAACGGCAGTTTTAACTTTAAGCAAATCAAGAATATTAATTTGTTGAGGATATTCCTTGCAGGTAGATACTAAATTCTTTATATATTTAGGAAGTAGATTAACTGATGTCCAACAGAGCTGGACTGGTTCAGCTGATAACATGGAGTCTTCAAACGCAATATATTTCTTGCATTTAGTCGTCTGGCCATATTGCGGATAAATATCAGTGTATGTGCTCGGTATGCTTTGAGGTTGTACAAATTTTATTGATTTAGCTCGCTCCAGTAAATATCTCTCTTGCATCACATTTTTACGATTGAACAAATGTTTTACAAGTATGCTAGACTGCTTTATAGTCTGTTCCGTCTGCTTCTTCAAAGCTTCAGATTCAACGTATACTGCAAATTCTAAAAACATGTTAGGCGTTACGTCATTTACCATTCCAATTTCGATGAAAAACTGCTCCCATATTAGTGTGTACTGTTCGGGAAGAAAGTTTTCATCAAGCATTGCACTGAACACCTCGTTATTTCTGTTATAGAAGAAACTGGCTTTCCGTAAATTTCCACATTTGTCAAGTACAAATTCAAGGTTTTTCAGAGCATGAATGATCTTAGCTATATCTTCATTCCTTTTACTTATATTTGAGGACAGTTCTTGCTCCTTTCTTTTTGATTCATTTATTTCATCTTGAATCTTACACCATTCGTCTCGTAAGTACGATATGTGCTTATTTCTTTCGATTTCTGACAATGTTGCAAACGAAGGAAAAATCAGCTCAGTGTAGACGTTAGCCTCTGTCTTTTCAGTCACACCTAGAAACTCGTACAACTGTTTCAGATGTGTGTTTTCTTGCAAAAGTACCACGTTGGCGGAATATGCCCAAATTTGAATTCCGTCTGTTGGCAATCCAAAGGGTAAACAATACACTGATTTTACATCAGTTAGAGCGATAACTTTTGAGTTCAAGTCACAATATAGTGGTAAACATTTCATTTTATTGCGTATATCTTCGTATACTTCTTTTGGTAATTGTAATATTTTACTTAGTGATTTACAAAAGTACAACAGTATGACATTGCAAACAGACACATCCTCACGAAAATGATAAATCGCAATATTGTCACGCCGCTGGTAGTGGTTATGAAGAGCATACAAAACAGCGTGAGGTCTATCCAGGTTAGGGAAAAACTGCATGACATCATTATGATCTATAATCTTCTCATTGAGTTGAAAAACACCAAGCTGTAACAGTGCATCTTTTATAGAACCTATCGCATGTACCGAAGAACCTCTTAACATCAGAATATCACTCATTAAGTTTACAGGAAACAAGTAATGCTTGTGGCCTGGTATCACATTCATAGGTTTAATCGAGACATCCAGTACAACGCTCGGAACGATTGACCACTTGTCAAGAGTAGATAGTTTTGCTCTCAACTTTTCAAAATTAATATCTGGTTCATTCTGCAGATTTAGATGTAGGACTGCTTTGTATGAAGATAAGACAGACATAATACATCTCCAGATCCCAGAGATCCACTCTAAATCGTTTCTCTTCAAAGGATCCCAACTGATTGGAGTAGATCGATTCATGAATTTTTCCGAATCCAAGCAATACTCAAGCAGCTCATTTATTGCATCCATACAAAATGGTTTAAAAACTTTGCTCTTCTCAGCATACGTTAGAAACAAGTAAAAAAAATCCCTGCCAACAAATTGATCTCCACAGTTGAAATCAGAGAACAGAAAACTCCAGTTAGTACAGTACACCCGGTTTTCGGAAGAAAACACCCTTAAAGTACCGTCTGCACTGCAAAGTAACGGAAGTCCTTCAAGAAAGTTTGCAAAATCATTACTTTGTAAACAGTACTTTAATACGACTTTATAAGTATTCAGGTCCTGAAAAAAACTTTGTTGGATTTTGCAATGGTTTTTTAGAATTAATTTTGAAGGATCGTTTCTTAAATGTGTCATTACAGCTTCGGGTGAAACGACCTGAAGATGTACGCCAGCGTCTTGAAAGGACGTGTATATATCATATGGAGTTTCCACTATGTTAAAATTAATTCGCTGAAGAAATGATTTGATTATTGTGTGACTCTTTTCAATAGAATTAAGTTTGGTTGTAGGGACTGAAGAATGTGAGTTCTTGGGGACATCAGGATCAACAGTTGCAGGCAAATTGTTAAAGAATAAAAGTAGGTCGTTTGGCTTTAGCCAACTTATTAGAACAGTGGTGCATTTGAAATCATCACTCTTACTTGACTCACGAATAACAGATAGAATTGGGTTATTTATTATTTCACGATAGAGACTGTGCTGCAATGTTTTCCAGTATTTATCCAAGCTTGAAGTTTCTAGAGTTGGAAAGAGTCTGTGGAAAGTGCTTAGGTTGCTTTGTAAAGCTTTGGGACAAACTCTCCAGTTAGATTGTTCCTTACTGCTATCGCTGTTCCTTTCAAATAAATAAGTCCTTGCATCTAGTATTAACTTGCCATAGGCAGGTGCAATCACATGATTTAGAAATAGAATATTCCAGTCAGATCTATAACCACCCTCAGCATCGTCACGCCATAGCCCTCGACGGGATTCACCGGCTAGAGCAAAATGGCCGTTTATATTTACAGGTAATCCAGAAAAAATTGGAAGAGGCAGAATGCAATATATGCGACCGCATTTTGGATTACGACCAGAGGAGTAATGTAACAAACATGCGACGCCACCGGCTGGCAATTGGGCAAGTGAGCCGTCTCTTCTCGCTTCAGATACGTGGATAGGAATTTCAAAAGGTTTTGAAAAACCTACTTGCTGCGTTATTAACCATGTTTGGTGTCCTTTTTTGTTATCATCTAAGTTCATAACGTAACTTACTTTCATTGGTTCTATGTCAGGTACATCTATTTCTCGCTTGTGAACCTTTTCAGCCATCTTTATATAATAACTTGAAAATTCTTTAAGTTTGTGCTCATCTGTCTCAGATAACTTTGCAGTTACCGTGTACGTGTTGACTAGGCCTTCAGTACAGGGGTCAATTTCAGAGAGACTTACACTTCTCACATTTTTCACAAAAAGTAAACTTTCAAACAATTCTTTCTGAAACGTTTGCATTAACTCCTCTAATTTTGAAACTGTGAACGGAGTTTTGCATATATCCGAGTTCTGCGCCATATCTTTGTTTCGTAGGGGAAAACGAAATATAGTTGAATTCTTTATGCCATCTGCCATGTCCAACTGTTTTTCTGGGAAGCATTTAAAGTTATCTTCGTATATATATCTCAACTCATCATTGGTATTTTTGTATATAACTCCTGGTTCTAGTGGTGTCGCTTCTTCTACATATTTACAGTGAGGATCAAAAATAACCAGAGACTCATTTACTTCTGTACCTTGAGTAAGAAATGATGGCGTGTCTGTCAGGTGATACACAGCATTAAAACCAACACCATATTTTCCAGTGGAGGCAGGATCACTTCCCTTACTGTCCTCACCTAACTTCTGTATCCCTTCAATATCTGCTTGGGTAAATGGTTTATCATTAAACACGCATAAAGCAGGTCCTTGTAATTTGCTCCAACTGGGGCTAAAAGCTTTTTCATAGGAATGGGTGCGGCAGTCACTAATGAAATGCATCTTTGTTGCCTTTGCGTCATCTGCATTCTGAAGTAATTCTTTTAAAATTTCTTTATCGCAAGGATATTCGTCTAAGATTCTTTTCAGTCGGTTTGTTAAAGGCTC
>JAOXYB010056722.1:0-25440 GCA_028565635.1 Phoronis ovalis
TTAAATTTTAACCCCATTTCATTGACTATAAGAAATTTTATAACATCCTATTTTTCGGTGTTGTTTTTGAATTAAAATACCCCAGTAAATGAATCCCCCTAAACGCATACAGCAAATCGAATAAAGTTCTGTCCCTTTTGTATATTTGATTTTTAAAAAATAACCCTAACTGTTTTAAGTAACACTTTTCGCACATATTTGTTCACGAAGTTAACCTGTGTACCATCCACTAATTTGTGTCGAACCTCCGTGATGAATAGAAAGGGCACAGATATGTGCAGTGCATCCACAATTTTGCACCAAAAAAAAGGCAATAATTTTAAGCCTTAGTTAATTCCACAAAAACTTACATATAAATGTTTAGATATAAAAATTATGTGCAACATAAGCATCACAGATCTGTAACAGTGCAATGATTTCATTATTAGACACATGTTAAATAAAAATGTGACAAAGTAATTCAATTTGGTACTCCTATTCGATTATAAGGGGATATTCAGCAACGCTGTCAGAAACCAAGGAGATTACAAGTTTTAACTTATCCTAACAAATAAGCTTCCATACTGCACTCGCAAATGAAGTATCATACCACCTTCAATGTAAACCATATACCTTGTTTTGAATCATTTTGCTATAATTCGGAATATAGATAATTTTCCATCAGATGTGCTTTTCCAAGACTTGCTTTGATCTTTTTCTAAATTCTTAGTGAGTGCAAATTGTTTTGACTAAGGGATCCTCCGTTCACCTGCTTTGTCACTATGCCACTGCTGCATCTCCATATTAAGTAATAATTAAACTAAGTAAGGAGAAAATTTAATTGCAGGAGAAGAATCGTGATATGAACAGCTCCATGAGGGATATGTCATCAACTATTGGTGAACTAGAGGCAAAAGAACAAGAACTACTAACTATGCTCAGGCTCAAGGTAATGTATAAGTGCAATGTAGTAGTAAGGAACCTATATTTAAAAGGAGGATGTAACAACTGGTAGTTTGGACTGTTCTGTTGTACTTCACGCTTTCCATAAACACCATCCCTGGCAGTTTGGTGGATGTCTATTCAATTTAATATGCAGTATAATAATATGCAGTAAAATAAATTGATTGTAAAGTTTCTAAAATTTCCAACCCCTTTGATATATTTTAAAGTAAAATTATAGCATATGTTGGTAACTATGTATTTTTTCTTGCAAAATAAATTCTTTTAAAATCAAGAATAACAACTTAAATATGCACTCATGGCAAATTATAAATTACACTATGCAGCATGAAATAAAAGTGGCTGCCATTCTAACTTACACACTAAGCTTTTCAGCTGAGCCATATGTTCTCTTATTTATTTTTAGGATAAAGACCTGATGGATGCCTCCAATCATATATCAGAATTAAGCACCCGATTGAAAATGTTAGATTTTCATCATAAACAGCTTCAACAGAGTGAAGCAGAATGTAGAAGACAAAATTCAGAGATAAATGATAAGAACACGGACAGTCGTCGTGAATTAGAGAGGCTTAAAGGTCAGTGGAACGTTGATTTCTTTCCATACTTTGTTAAAATATAGATTCAGGTGTTTAGGCAGGAGACAGAGAATTGCCACAAAATTAATTCAAATAAAATTATTTTAGTTGTTGAACAGTGTCTATTTAAAATTTTCATTATAGTGACACAAACTTTTGATACTTTCACCAGTAGTTATCTACAAATGAGCTCTTGGCTGGGTTTACTAATGGTAAGGTTGCCAAAGTCTAGGTAAAGATATTTTAAAAAGCAATTGATCTTGTTTCAGGGGAAATCCAAAATATTGCACTTGAAGCAGAAGACAGAATGACAGAATTACAACGAGCTCGTCAAGAAATAGCAGAGCTCAGTAAAGACCTGGCATTATCAAGTAAGTTTTTTGTGCTAAAATCCCGTCTGTAAAGACAAGTGTTTATTACATAATGAAAAGCAAAAATTGAATTTTTTTATGTAATAAACAACATTGTCATCGCTGAAGAATGACTTTTTTGAATAGTAGCAGTTTCTCCCTTTAAATGGCCCTTTTAAAGTTCCACCAAAATGGTTTCTAAGAAATAGAAGTCAAGGTATAAAACTTACAAAGGTTGCTGTCATTAAATCCATTGTTCAGTACTGCCATGTTGAGTAGAACTCATACATTCATGATACACAAGAACAAAAATATATGAAACATGCAGTGTCTTCTGGCAAGATAAAATTGCAACCAATTGGTGCAAATATATAGAAATAGTCAACATAAAGAGAACAAAACGTGTATGCTAACAGTATAAGGATACTTCTTTTTGGTAATGCATGCTAAAGAATCTTTTATTACTCTAGGTGAACGGGAGAAAAGAAAAGATGAAGTGATAAATTTACAGAGATCAAAGATGGAACGAACTGATGCTGAACTGACCAGTCTTAGACAGGTATGGAAATTGGTAAAATGATTCATTTTATACCAGGATTGACTTTAAATTTTGTCAGTACTGACAGCTAAATAAATACAAACAATAATTTCATTGCCATTGGTGTTATCTTAATAGGGTTTTATTTAATATATGACATACTATAAAAGAGTTACATGTAGTCCTTGTAGGTTTAGAGTAATTTCACATTTAAGAAATACATAATTATGTTTGTTTACCTGACCATGGCAACTTTGTCAAGCAATAAACTTCTAAAAATGGCTGATGAATCTACTGGGAATATATTTAGGATTGCATATACACACCGTTGATTGTGCCTTTTTACCACCATCATGGCTTAATTTTATCAATGATTTTATATGTACATTATCTAAAGTATATAGTATCTTTGAAGTATAACTAATTTTACTTCAAGACCTAGATTGTGTAATGTTGTGTTCAAATTATGCTGAATCTTGTATTCATAGCTTTTGACAGCTTCATCAGGGATGGCAACATCTGATGCAGAACAGGATACCCATTACTAATGAGATCATTTAAAGATTTAAGTTTCATTTTCTGAGCTTCTTGCCATTCATTAATCATCAATTGATAAATATTAATGAAAATATAATTATATAATATAGTTTTGGTCTGTTGTAAGGTTCCATGGCAAGAAGTGTGGGAATTGATGGAAGAAGGTGTCCCTGACCTTCCCCCATGTCAACGAGTGCAACCCCAGCATGGCCATCATACATATCATACTCCCCATTCATCTCATTGTCATCAAAGAAATCCTAAATCGAGGAGGGTCAGAATTGATCCAGTAAACACAGATGTTGATTATATTGATTGTGTAGTCGAGCCAGAGCCAGAAGGAGGCTATTCATTGCGTCCTGAACATGACAACTACTATTAGAAATAGAGTTAGAAACTTAGAGACAGTTTATAGACTAAGGTCTGTAGATTAGAATCTGTTTCAGGTGATAAATAAGTTTTCCGTAGTAGAGTTCATTTTAATTCTCATTCTCTGTTTGTCACATTATAATTGTTCAGTATAGTTTTAGTCTGTGTCGAGTAAGTTTATTTGGGGTATGTGGATTATATCTTGATAAAGTGTGCATGTATTATGAATAAGCTGTATAATCATGTTTGCCATAAAACTGATTCAATTCGTATCTTAATTATAGACAATACTAGTTAATTTTACGCTTTGATACTGTTACTATTCCAGGCCTATGACAGACAACTTAGGGATTTATCAATGTTACATTTGAATTTGGAAAGTTCCAAAGACCTCATTGCTAAGCAGCAAGCAAGCTTTAATGATGAGAAGTATGTGTGACATATACACAATGCATGCATTAATCTCTGCACCAACCCTAATCTTTGCAGAAACACCCATGGTTAACAACAGAATTATTATAAAATGCAGCTCACAAATAATTTACTTTTCAAGGGTTGCAAGATTCACATACTACCCCTGCATATCAAAAAAAATAATTTATGCAACATATACTATACATATTTCGTATACTTTTTTTTAATGAGCTGTATTTCATAATATGTTTGAATAGCTAGTCATAGGTATTTTTGATGTCATTTAATGTAATTCTAGTTTGAAGTCTCAGTCAAGATTGATTATCTTGTTTATGATGTCAATAAAACGTTTAATCTCCACACCCTCGTGTGATCAAACTTAAAATAAAGCAAATTTTGATCTTGACCAAGTCTTCTCAAACCTGGAATTATAAATAAATATAATCTGTAGTTTCTGTGATACTTCTTGAAAAATGATATCATTCTTGTAAAATTTCAGTGTGAATATACCATGCGCAGTATGAATGGTCCATTTTGAGCTGACTGTAGACACTATGAATGAAGCCTAGCTACCTGTTAGCAATCTCCACACCTGCATGAAAACTTCTAACTCTTCTTGTTTTTTAACTGCTGATTTTCTACGATAAGCTGCATTTAATATCTTATTTTCTGTGTATTTAAAGTTCAGCAATGAAATAATATAGTGGTTTTCAAATATTTTTACTTCTGGTGTCTTTTCTAACTATTTTGTATGAAACTCACGTTAGTGTTCCTAAAATTCATTTCTAATTCGTACCCATAACTCTGTCATAATATGTTTCTGAGTGCAGTAGTAACTAAACAAAAACGGCAAATTAAGGTTTTTCTTGTAATTAAACAAAATATCTTTAAATATATTTACAAATTAAATAAATGTTTGTTATCACTTACTAATTCTTTAGTATAATTAATTCTGTGTACCACTCATGACACTTGCTTTATTCTTATGCTGTTAATTTTTTATTCTGCCTGGCTTCTGCTATTATGCTAAGAATATAAATAAAATTCCATGTTAATTCACTCATCATTAGTCTTGTATGAACAGTGTCATGGATGAATTAACTTTGAATTTTAATAAGAATTAGCTTTAATCTGTTAACCTCCTAACTGCTGAAGGTATTCAGTGCTGCTCTTCAAAGGAATGCTTATTATATATATGCTGAGTATGCTGTTAAGTTGCAAAGAATGAACAGAACTATTAACTGTTGAGCATTATTTTTCAAACTGTGGATTTGTCACAGTGGCAGCATTTTAATTAATGAATATCCATAAAAATTGTTATCAAAATAATATTAGACAATTTTGTTGAACTATTCAAAGTAACATATTCTGAATTTATACCTAAAAATAAATTAATCAAAAAAAGCTGTGAAAATTAAGTTTTTGAAATGAAAGAGACAAACATCTTGTTATATTTCAAACACTAAATAATTTTCAGTGGCTTTATCTCAAGTCCAGAAAAATCAAGTCCCCGCCGAACCTCATCTCCACTTCCAAAGAGTTCTCGTACCAGGACTCCAGATAGCAGTCCTATAAAACCTGTGGATAAGATGAGCTCACTACAACCTTCCAGTATTGATGAGTTTACACTACCAGCCTCTCGTGATGTAAGTCTCATTTGTTTCATAGTTACTGTATGCTTGTAAATGTGTTTTTGCTATTTTGTTTTGTATGTGTTGCTCCTCTGAAGTATTGATGTGCAATTCATTTTTTAAAAACATCAAAAAATGACAAGCTGCTTATGAAAACTGCTTTATCCTTTCTTGAAGGTTGCTGAGTACCGTTCGGGACAATTTATTGGAACTACTAACTACTTGAATGTCAAATTTAGAACAGTTAAATGAAAACAAATAACATATAAGCAATTAAAAGTGTACATAATTTTTTGGAAAGGTAGTAACTTGAAGACTATGAAAATTTATTTTTCCTATGTGACACATGTTATGTAATCAGTAAAAGGGCCATTTTGGTAAACATTTAATTTTTGAATAAATTAGATAATTATCAAAAAAAATTAGCTTCAACACCAAAACAAATCTGAGACAGTTTTAATTTTGACCAAGTTTCAGCTTTGTATCTGTAGTGTTGTGTGATTTTTTTTAAAGTTTGTTTTGAAAAATGTGAGTTTTAACCTAAAATGGTCTCCTTGTTTATTGTACCATCATGTGTCAGATAAAAAGTCTCCAAGTTACTAACTTTCCAAAAATGTATACTTTTACTACGTCATCTTTTCATTTACAAACTGTAACGTACTGCCCAAAACTTGACAAGAAATTTCAATGACGTGCTGAACGGTACTTGCCCCTTAACTATATTTTCTACTACTTATTTTTCAATAACGACTTATTTATAGCTTGATTCTTCACCAACAAGCAAACTTCAACGTCTACTTACTGAATCAAGGAATATGGTACACTCGATGGAAAAGGCAACTTATACTAATGGAAGGGTGTGTTGCAATTATTTTCTGTTTACAATTATTCCAAACCGTAATCATTAATTAGAACAGTCTAAAGTCATAATCGACTGTTAGAATTCAATTATGATTCCTCCAGTTGTTTTTTTTCCTTCATCATCCTGACCTGAGAAATAACTAATAAGTTACAATAAAAGTTCTCAAATTAGGATGGAAGTTGGATGGTCCTCTAAAGATTTTTTCTACTTTGTTTCTCATTTTTCAGGACGACTCAGATGATCAATAGCATTCAGCCGGATAACCAGCAGCCCCTTTACTAGGCATCTGTAGGGATTCCTAATAAAAAAAATCATAAATACTGCTTTGTGTAAGGTACATCTTACATTTAGCATACAGACCTTAAATGGAGATTATTAAATTTATTGTAATTATAATATTTCATCATTTTTAGCACTTCAGGTGAAGATTTGCTAGGGGTGTATTTTTACTGTCATTTTAAAATAACTTTGGGATTTGTTGAAATTTAGACACTATTTTTTATGCTGATTTGAACCTAGACTAGTACGAGTGTTTTTTTAGGTTAAGGGAGCGCAATCACTGTCTCAGTTTAATTTGTAATGAGAACTTAGGTACTGTTTTTATATGCATTTAAGAGATTTACAATTTGTTTGTAGAGCCTTTTTGTTTTGCTCCTAAGGCATAGAAGTAAGATTTCCGTATGGGACATTCTATAGTACATATAAGATTACACTTTGTATGAAATAATCCTTTACACCTTGTAGGAAATAGTTCAGTAAGTAAATTGATAAACATCTACAATTAAATTGTATTCAGACACTATCCAGTTATGTACACTCAGGATATTATTTCATATTGGGATGCTGTTTGATTTGTGCAACCTTGATTATTTGTGATAATTAGAGATTTTAAGTGATTATTTCATATGAGATTTTTTATCTGATATATACAATAGTTTCTGTAAATTGCCAGCTAGGATGGTGACTTAAATCATATAGTAGACAATACAAAACTGTTTTCTACAAGATTTATGGGTCAAAGTTTGCAGTGAACTTGTGTGACAGTATTAGATGTTGCATATCTTCCGTGTTCACTCAATATATAGCCATTCATCCATTCCTGGTTGCTGAAGATTTTGAAGCTTATATATATTTATTTGTTAGTGTTTTCAGCTCGAAGAAATAAATTATATTATTGTGATTGACTTATAATTTTTTATTCATTTGCTATAATCCTTACAATCAAGCGAAACAGAATCTTCAAAAAAAAAATTAAAATACATTTCTGGCTATAATATAAAAATATGTGTAAACACATGAACTGAGTGTATAACTTTAAAAATACAGTAAGACCTAGCACTATGACAACTAGCACAGTAATTAATTATGACACACGTGGACAAATTGTTTGTAACTGTCAGATATTACAATTCTTTTTAAACAGGTGATAGGAAAAAATGGAACATATCTTATAAAACATTTGTAAAACTGGAACTTAGTCATGCTCCATGAAAAATAACAAAATTTCATCATTTTGATTTTGCAAAAATGCAACTTTTAAATTGTCTCCAAATTTAAAGTTTAGTAAGAGCATGACGGTATAAGTTGATTTCTGTTGTCAGACATAAAATATGGATCCGATTTGGGATTGTTTTGCTTTGTTTCGATGCCAAATGTGCCTTTAATTGCAATCTGTGGTGGTATAATGCATAACCTGTCTGCAAGAACCAACTTCATACATAACTTAGTTAATTTTTACATTCGTCATGGCTATAAGTTGGAAATTAAAAATAGTTTACAGCTTAAAAAACAGTTTTGGAAAACATTCTAGGTACAAATATGACTGTTTCGATACTGAAATACAACTAGGCAGTAGCCTACATATATCCATTTATTTAATACAACCATGTCTTTGAACAAAACGATATTTCCAATTTAATCTTCTAGATTGTCAAAGAAATAGGTCCTGTCCTGTCCTGTCCTACAGGCATATTACAGCATACAATCCTGATAATCATTAATACAAACAACAAAAGTTCTGCATAAATGATAAGTGTAACTATATAAAAGCATGTCCATGTTAGTATAAAAATTAATGCTAACATTTGTTCACCTGAGTTAATATTGTTTATGATGAGCAGTCACTCACCAGGCACAAAACATTAATTATAATTTAGCTGAATTTTGCAGTGAAGTGTTCTTTGTTCTTGTTTCACAAAATTTTGGCATAATTACCCATTCAGCTCTGTTATAGATATAACTTTTGTTATAACTCATACTGATGCATGTCTATTTTTGTTTAAGGTAAAGGCCATGGAATACTTTATAATCTTAGCATATGTATGTATAGTCCCAAAATTGCATAAAAAGCAAATATGTTTACTGATTGCACTGAGTAATAAACATTTGAACACCCAAAAAGATGTTTCAGCCAAAAATATCATAATTTTATTATTTTAAGATTGCTTTTAGCAACTTTGGGCTTAATTAATGACAGGTTGTCCTTAACATCTTTTAATTCAGTTTGCTTGTTTATCAGATTCTCATAAATAATCAAACTGCCATCACATGAGTAAAATACTAATTAAGTATTAATTAATTGCAATTAAGTATTCATTCAAGTTTCTCTAAAGTTCCTTTTGTTGCATTAAGTAGCACTTGATCCCCTGTGTTAAACATTGTTGTGGCCTTTTGCATGTTAACTACACACGGAATACCATATTCTCTCGCTACAACAGCGCCTAAAATAAACAGATATTGGTCTAGTCAGAAGCAATGACAGTTTTCAATGACATTGACAATTATTTCTTAATTAGATCAATGAACAACTATGACACTAAACTTCGTTGCAATTAAATGATAATATACATTTTTTATGGTGGCCCTGAGCTATACTTTAGTTGTAATTTTGAAAAGCAAGTCGACAACTCTACAACATGCTAAATTAGTAAAAATGGTGTGTTGTTGAGTTGTTAAAACAAGTTGATAACTTAATGCATTCATTAAGTTAGCTGTAAAAACAAGTCGACAACAAGTCGTTTTTACTAAATCAGCATGTTGCAGAGTAGCTGACTTGCTTCACAACTTGAATATACCTTGGGGCCATCATCCTTTTAATTTTTTTTTGGAAACAAAATGCCATGATACATTAAATATATTTTTCCTAAATTATCTTTCTACGAATTATAACTTTGTTGCATATTAACATAAGGTACACTAAGTGGAACAATTACTACATAATGAAAGGTATTAAACTGACACATAATTTGAAGCAGATATTGACTACTTTAACACAACTTTCAGTGTCATGTATATTGTAAAAAAAATCTATTTATTACGGAAGAGAAAGTCTCCTTACCATGTGACAGCAAACCACCAATCTCTGTGATAAGACCTGATATTAATGGAAAGTATGGAGTCCAACCAACATCTGTATAGTGTACAATCAGAATATCATTTGGCTGGAAAATGATTATAATATATTATTACTGGCTTTTGCAGTTAATTTTTTAGAGTAACGAAACATATACCTATATTAAAATTATAGTAGTTGGTGTTTTTGTTGTAGTAACTAGAATTACTACACAAAAATGACGAACCAATGCAATGGTGAAGTTGAAAAGCATTTATATAAAAAAACAAACTTTTCAAAATCACTGCTTTTGAAGTTATCATATTATGTCACAACTGCATCCATCAGAGAGCATTTGTACTTGTGAGAATTTTAAAAAACGTTGAGCAACTGACCTGTATCTGATCTGCTAGCTCCAAGCTTGTGACCACTCTTGCTGTTCCCTTGACCACTCCATTACTTACAGGCATTCCAGACAGTGTTACCGAAGTTATCACATACTCTTCACTACCATTTGTTTCAACCTTTTAAAGAAAAAACTGCTATTGAAATAATATGTATTCCGGAAATTTACACGAAACCCTGCAAAACCTGGCAAGTGGATATAGCTGTATAAGACTCTTGGCTGTCTCATAGTAGTCTCTCGTTGTGAATATAAGACTCACGCATTGTAGCTTGTTTTCTACGATTACTTTCACTAGATACTGAATACTGATATTAAAAATACTGCATAATTATTTCATTCAAAAATTCTACCAACTTGACTGGTATGCAGACTATAGTTGATGGCACAGATACCAATTAAGCTCTATTCTTATTGCAAAAGGCATAGGATCATATCCTGGTCACATAAACTTCAATTGTATACCAGAAAGTGCTTCATCTTACTGAATGTAAAAGCCCAATGACTAGTTACATCTACTAAAAATAGTGCCACTCAAAGATTCATTGTATTGTAGACAGCTTACACATTGTGGGTAGCCAACATTAAGCTCAGGATATTCCACCTCCATTTGCTTTGGTAGAATCTTTCGCCTGCGAACAGCTCTGAAAAAAATATAACTTTGAAAATAAAATACAACCAGTCAAATATTTTTGTTTAAAATGTGACTTTATTGTCTTAGCAAAGCTAAATGGCCAGACTCAAGTTTTGCTAGATTTTTGAACTTGACACCAGTCAATAATCTACAATATTTACTGGAATAAAAGATGGATCTTGAAAATTATACTACATGTATCTATACCTACTTTGCTATAAGCCTAGCTGATCTTGTATCAAGTAGTTGTCCAATTTCTCTGTGAGAAAGAAAATACATTAAGTCACTGTCTGGTAACCGTCCTTCAGACATCAACATTTCTGATAGTTTAAGGTAAGCTTCTTTAAACACATCTACCATTTTAATGGAAATTGACTGAAAAGAGAAATTAGAGAGTCAGTGAGTTACCTTGTAAAACTTTCTACAGATGCTGTAAACTACACTGCAGAATTTACTTGTCAGATGAGAGTTTAGGTTGCTTGAAACATCTATTTACTATAAACACATATTAAGGGCATATAAAAGCCATATTCCCGTATTTCCCAAAATTCTAAAAAATATTTAGTCAAGAATTAATTTTTAATAACTATTGTTAATTTGAATATTTCACAGTTTAAATTTCATTTCAGTTTTTTTGACATATTCGATGATTATATTAACAAGGATTGCAAATATAAGTCAACAGAAATCAAGACAAAACATGCCGTGCTACATTAAAAACATCATAACTAACGTATATTTTAATATTAAAAGCATTACTACTATAAACAAACCAATAAATCAAGCAAATGTGTAATATGTAAAGAGACCACAAAGATTTCATACAAGAACCATTAGTACCTTTCCCCATTCTCTGTCAGCGACTGCAGCTCTGGCTTTGGGTAGAATAGCTTTTAAAGTTTGCCTGTAATAAAGTATCTACATTATTAAAGTTTGCCTGTAATAGAGTATCTACATTATTAAAGTTTGCCTGTAATAGTGTATCTACATTATTAAGACTCTACAAAAACGGAAACTACACTAATGTGTCTGCTTAAACTTACAAGCTAAGGATTTACAGAAAAGTCATATATGGAAGCAAAATTACCATTGCGTGTAACTAAATCCATCATACTAACAGGCACATACGTTTAGCGCCCACCATATTTGTTAGTTAAAGTGATACTTATTATCAAACAGATAATGTGCATATGGAAAAAATGTGCAAGTGGAAATGGTGTACAAGCCTCATACAGGTTTGAGCACTATTCAGATAGCTGAAGCATTTTATACTCTTTTTTTGGCATGATACTGGTTTTGTACATTCATTGATTGAATGGGGACACTTGTCACTTCTTTACAACAAACAAACCTTCCAAAAAATGTAATTGGAGTTTTCAGCCTGCTTATGGCTTCATTCGCACTAACATCTTCTTTATGTACATGTACTTCACGGCCATTCTTCATTACAGACTATAAAATAAATTAAAGAGTAGTTTCTAACAAAATTGAAATCAATTATATACCAAGAACTGTTCCGTGAAAGTTATTAATTTTGTTTTAATAGAATATCTAAAAGAACTCTTTATTTATTAGTATTTGTTGCAAGAAAAACTAAAAAATGAGCAATAGACATCTATTTACTGTCACTTTTTTACAGTACAATGACACAAATGTTTGGATTACATGTGTGCAGCAAGGGGTAATAGACTATTTGCATGCACTAGGGAGGCCAGCAGTATCGGACCCTTTCGATCCCAGCATTCTCAGATGAAAACAATACATGGTTTTTAAAACCCCACTTCAGAAATGCATTAAGCGGTGAAATTTAATCAAAGTAATAAAATGTTAATAAATAATGTTTTATGTAATGTAAGACTAAGGTTACTTGCAAACAGAAAGTTTTTCTTAAACCAATGGCAATAAGGTTTTATTTTTGGTTTTTGTTCAGTATGCGAAGAAAACGAAAAATATAGCGTTTTGTGAATGAATTGCACAAGCGCCCGTAGAACTACATCATTGTTCATTCACAAAATGCAACATGCTGGAAAGGTTTAGGTCCACAACTGGTGGCTCCACCAAGTAAGATGCAAATAGTCTGTAGATGAAACTAATACTGGATCATACTTGAATAACTTTCACTACTTTCTCTGGTTGACGATGCCAAGATTTCTCTCTAAATTCTGATTCGCGGACACAACGGTGGCCATGACGCTTTAAGAAGGCTCGAAAATTGTTCCCAATTTCACCACTTGAGGGTGTTAACAACCATTCTGCTGCTTTCTAGTATAAATCAAAAAGTAGTTTGAATGTTGTGTTTTTATGTACCTTGTTAATTACACACATCCTAAGGACACTAATTTCGCTTTATTTCTTTAGGTTACAAACGAGCTGTTTTCTTATGACATATTTCACAATACTTCACAAAATGGAAGCACTGGCTAAACAGTGGTCATTTCAACTAAGTTTTAAAAGTCTGTTTCCATGTATATATTAAAAGATATTGCTTGTTTTCACAAAATCTGTAAATAACTTCTTGGCAAAACTTCATGAGATAAAATCAGCAAATAATTATTCAAACTAAGCTTAATGTAAAGCAACTCAAAAATACCTCAGGAGACTTGCACAGGAATTCTTCTACATTGCTGGATTGTGAAATGCTATGGGCAAGGGCCTGTTACAACAAAAAATATCTTTATTACATTTACAACTAACATTATCAAGTAAGATTTATAAAGAGATCGAACTGCTATTTAAGGTTGTGTGTTAATTATAATAAACCATTAATCACTGAAAAATTGATCTACAATGCAAAGGTACAAAACAGTCAATGCAGATCAAAGAATAAAATCTCACACAACTAGCATGGTACATTGCGAAAGGATTTATTCTCAGCAGAAGTACAGTTTGCCAGCTTTATCAATATTAATGCACAATCAGGCATCTAACTAAAGGAATCTTTGTAGTTAGTCTGGGCATGAATCAGCAGTTAATCTGCATAGTTTACTTACTTGTATAGCTGTTGGTACATCAGCACTGTAGACATCAGGACAGTTGGCTAACATCATTGCAACATCTGCATAATACTCAGTAGTCCAGTCTGAAAAATAACATTTAAAGAAATTTAATTATTATTATTATAACTTTCGAAAAAAATTGTTGAAAAAAAATACGAAACTCTACACAAATCAACAACATTACTTTGCAAAGCAGGAAAGCATTTATTTATTTCATTTAACAAATAAAACTAATATTTGGAAGAAGTTCGTGGTGTAAACCTAATACTTAGTAAGTGTTTCGATGACTTTTGGAAAACATAAATTTAGAGCTAATATTTTTCAAACAACTTTCTCAAGGATATTTAATGAAACTTGTTGTAAGGCTTACAAATCATTATGAAATAAGGTCAGTTTGATTTGCAAAAGCAAACATAAAATTTAGTTCTAGCTTAAAACAAAGACTGAAGCAGTTATTTGCGGTATATCTTCTGCAGATTACGTTGCAATTTATAAGCACTGGCTATTATTAAGAATACCTGGTTTTCCTTGAGCTAGAACTGATAATAAAACAGCACTCATCATTCCTGAGCGACCGCTATTACCAACCGTATCTGTCCAACACTAGAACACAGGAAAGGCCGATATGACTTGCATATTATTCTCAATACTGTATGTGGACAGTCAATTACTTTACTTTTACATGCGCTTATATAGGACAACGTATTTGCATTGATATGTAACTTTATGGCAATGTCATACATCGTATTTTGTCTTATGTTTTGTAATTTCACATTCAGATGATTAGGAGGACAAAAGCAGCTGGTGTGTATTATAGTGCGAGAGATAAGGACTTTTGAGTAAATACAAACTACATAGCAAGCTGCTTTATTGGCATTTCTTGGAATGTGAAATACCAGATGTTATTAGTCAAATGACAAAATACAACTTATGAAGCCAAAACAAAAAGGTGCAAACCATATTAGGACCCTTTCTATTTGCAGTATCCAAAGTTTGGAGAAATATTTCTCAAAACATTGAACGCTAATCTAACTCTACAATCTACAAAGCACTTTTTGGGCAATAAACGTTAGACACAAAAAATAATTTCCAGGACCTAGAAAATTGCAGCTAGAAGTTATTCCTAGCTACCAATTCTAGGTACTAAATTTCTAAGAGCACGACTTCTACACACTTGAAACATCTAAGAGCTACATCCAAGTGTCAATGTAGGTTAGGGGCCACTTATGAGCTAGGTGACTTATAACAAGGTTGTAAACCACATCGCACATGGTTGCGCAAATTGCCTCTTTTGTGCAGGTCACTTAGCTCCTAACTGACTCCTGACCTATATCAATGGTCCATTGTAGCTCCTACCATCTTCTGTTTTTAGGTCCTAGAAACAGTTTGTAGCTCCTAGAAGTTCTAGGTTCCACAAGTTTTAGCACAGATGACAAGCTTGTATGAATGTATTTGTAGCATCTAATGATTGGTAGTATGTACGTACGTTTCTAGCACCAAACTACAATAATGTAGCGTCTAACTATTTTTTGTATCGTCTAATGATTATTGTCCAAAAACTGTTTGGTTAAAATCTCACATTGTCTCATAATATCCCCTCAAGGGATTCCCCTGGTGGATGGGACTTGAAACTAACTAGAAAGGGTGCTATTAGTTTAGGTCATTCTTGTTTGCTTTGCAGCAATACACTGTTCGTATGCAATTGATGGCAACACACTCATAAACCCAGTGTTTTCCACAATTATTCAGTTCTCCATGAGTTTATGTATTTACAACACAAAATCGTGGGGAGCATGCAAATAGTGTATTTTCTTCATCATGTAATGACTGTATTCTCAAAGATGATAAAAATTTTGATTCTAATTCCAAAAACTGCAAAGCCATGTAAAGAAAAAACAAAAGTCATTAAACAGAAAGAATAATGTGCTCTTCGTCCTGAAATTGTGCAAATAATAAGATGAAATAAAAGTACACCTGTAAGGCATCAAAACAACTGAAACAAGATTAATATACATTAATGTTAAAAAAAATAATATTAAATTAAAGATTATAATTGTGTTAAAACTTGAGAAACACAGTGGTGCGCCATGCATAAACATCAAACCAACATGTACATGCTTACATTATTAGTACAACAAGCAAAGCAGTTTAGGGAATACAACAACCATGTCGTCTCTTGGTAATATTACAACATCAAGCATACCATACTGTCCCTGGGATAGGGTCATGATCAAAACTGTAGAAAACACTCCTGATCTGGTCGTGTTAGCTGCTGTATCTTTCCAACACTAATCAACAGTTAAAAGAAATTCTAAATTTATAAATAAATATATCCTTATTATTACACTGTTAAAATTGATCGGAAACATGCAATTACAGGTATCTGCAACAACTAAAGCAAACTACTCTAACCTCTACAACTCTTAAGCATTGCTAGTGATATCAAAAATGCATATCTGTACCAATATGTTCAGAGTTCAACACAGTTTAAAACATTACATTAATAAGCACTTTTAAGCAAGAAGTTGTCTAACATGTAAAAATTGTTTTGCTCATATATGATACCCACTCCCTAGATTAATAATCATAATAGAAACTATTCTTTCAGATAAAAAAACAACAGTAAAAGTTTACTTAAGGACAAGCATTAACTAATTTGGACTATTGACAACTGAAGTTAGACTGTTTGATGTCAGTCTGAGTAAATCCATACGTTAGTGTTCCCTACCTTCTCAACTAACATCTGGGCTTAACCATAGTCTATTTTTGTTATATTCCTTCAATTTAACAACAGCGAAATAATTACATCATTAATTTTTTGCCAACCGAGATAAGCCTTTCTCTCCGCGTGATCCATCGTCGCCTGCTATGACTATCTTATCATTATGACTAATTCTGAATAGGTGTCACCGGGGAGCTTGTTTTTGCTTAGTGGTCTATACATAAACTCTTTTAGGACAGAATGTGTGTAATCTGTTAGTCCACTGTTATACCTATTATTGTATGCTGCAATTTGATTGGTGTCAGGACTTTCGTGACAATTTGTATAGAAATAAAGGGATTGTCGTTCTTCTGCTTTTCGAGATTATAAATTTGACTATGGTTAAGCCAAGACGTTAGTTGAGAAGGTACAGAACACTAACGGATGGATTTATTCAGACTGGTTTGATGTATGCATTGCAGGAAAGTAATTATGATGCATGAAAAGAAAACAATGTATTCGACGTCATGAAAAGAAAATGGGAACTATTTTTTCTCATTTACCTTGCGAGATTTTTTTACCAAGTAGCAGCTAACTTTAAAAATTGTTCTAATAATCTGAAATGTGGCTATTTTGCATAATTCTAAATGTTTTGTGAATAGAATTCTAATTTTCCAAAAATAGAAGTACCAACCTTCCTGTAATTAGGCATAGCAGTCGTAATCTGGTCATAGAGCTCTCTAGATGACTGGTTATCTTTCACTAAGGTGTAGGTCTCCAGCATTTCACCCCACTTAGCAGTTTTTCCATAAGATTGGTATCGACTCTGTAAAATATTAAATAAAATATAAAATATTAAATTTGTTTTGTTTCAAAGCAATTTTGAATATGATGCCTGTTTTATATTGTTCAATTGATTGTTAGGTGTGGTTAGGTAATTATGGAGGGTTAGGTCGCATAGGATTATATTGTTCAAGTGATTGTTAGTTGTGGTTATGTTAATATGCATGGTTATGTCATTAGACAGGATACAAGTTAGGCAGATCACTTTAGGAAAGCAAGGAGTTAAGTTGGTTAAATCATTGTGTCAAGATTGAGAGAATACAGGTAAAGAGATATATATGTCGAACTTGTATATTTTTGTATATTACTATCGTAGTTTTAACAGTCTCAATAAATGGTATTTGAAGTAGAACGAGGTGTGTAAATTGTAAAATATAGATAAAATAGTAATAAAAATACTTAATAACCCCAGTGTAATTGATACTATAGGTAATCATGTTGTATTACAGGGCCGTCTTCTTTCTTATGCTTTTGATACCAGACAAACCTAGCAATAGAATTCAGCTAAACATTTTCTTGTGTGACCTCGGTAACGTCGGCAGGTGGGTCGTGGCCAGCACCATAAATTGGACAGCCCGGCACGCAGTTAGATACGGGAACTGAACCGTATTACTCAACCCGAGAAGCAGAACAAAAGGGAAGAAGAGAAGGTGAAGTGAAACCAGACATCGGAGCATCCCTCTTCCGGAACCACCACCATAGTTTATAGTAGTATCCCTACTCTGTATCAATAGTCAACAAACTTTGTTTCCGTTTAATTATTTATAATATGTGTTATCTCTGTTCGTTGTCAAAATTCAATACAGTATGTAATTCAGAACATTTATTATCTCTTGGAATTGACCACACCCTAGCCTAACTTTCACTTCAATATTCATCTTAGTCTGTCTATCCCCGCCAACAGTAACAACGTGACAATGCCTAAAGAAAAACAATAAATACATAGGCCTACTGTACATTCCACGCATGAGCACTAAGTTTACATTTTCATTAAACAAGGTCTGTATTCATGCTGTGGGTCAAATGTTCATGTAATGTGAAAAATAGGTGCAAATGAGGTTAATGACTGCAGTTCACATTGTAAACATAAACATAACAGATACTAGGCTCAAAAAGGAAATTCTAAAACATAGTCCTAAGTTTTCCATTCATTTGCTGTAGTGATTCATTTTAGTTTAGGTAAGTATTCTAAGATATTGAAATAATATCAGAAGCAGGTATATTAGTAAAATAAGCTTTAGAATGCTTTCTTTCATGGTACAACATATGAGCAAGTTTACTCACAAAATTAGATTGAGTAAATTTACATACAATTTTAACATTTTCCTTCCTCATATAGACTGATATTTATGATATTTATCATTTTTAGTTTTAATATTAATTTTAATTACATACATTATAAGCAATCTTAAAATTAATCACATGAGCTTTAATATTAGCATAGCGTGGATAGTTTTTTTACTTTGAGAGCATTTCATATTGAAAATTCAATGCTACCTTTAGAAGAGGAGGACAACAGATTAATAATCGGCAATAAGGCCATTCGATGAAATTTCCTTACTCAAGCATACTAGGCAATCCTAGGTTAAAGTAACTCCTGAGACATTGGCTTAAATGAACTTACTGTATGTGATTTCACAGCAGATCTTAGCCTTTTCAAAAATGGCTGCTGTCCACTATATTCAATAATATGCTCCATTGTGATATCCTTGGGGCAATGTCCCATAATTGTTATCTCTGCAACACGCTTGTCATTACCAAGGATATTGTTCTCGTAAACTGTTCCAAGCTCCTACAAAATTGAGATATTACTAAAGATAAAAATTTAGTAAATACAACATTTTTAAGCTAGTATGTAATTAGTTACGACTATGAATACTGTGTGTAAGGCATACATTACTTTATATATAGCGAAGAGAAAACAATGCAGTCTGTGTTTTAACTAAAATCTGTGTCCTTGACATTAACACATGAAACATCTCAGACAAAGCACCTCCTTATTTTGTGCCCATTTGAGAATCAAACCAAAGCCTCCTATTGAACAAAGTTACACTGTGTCCTACACCTCTGGTGATTTATGAGCACTGATGTGATATTGCAAACTCAAGTAATACATGACTTCAGAGAGGGGCAACCACACTGTATGGCATAAGTATTATGGCTCTAACATTTGTAGCAGATATAGATATTAGAAAAGCCCCCTTACTTACACTAAGATTGATAAATGTGTGGTTGCAGAAACTCCCCATAGATTTATAGACTCCAGGGAGGTGGTCACGAACTCCTGCTTGTATCTCAACAGACTGTAAAATATGCTTTAAACATAAAACATGTAGAAGGAGCAAAGATACAACAAATTAATAATAAAATTCCATTAAAAGACATTTTAAGATGGTTAAGATTTTTAACATATTACACACAATGCACAATTTCAAGCATTAGCTAGTTTCGAGATATTTAGCACACAGTCAGTTTATTATACTGTCTGTCTTTTATCTCCTATTTCATAAAATATGGAGTGGCCATAATAACTCACTGTTATAGAATCTTCAATTCCTTGGAGGAAAACGGAATGTGTTAATGGTGTTACTGCTCCTGGCATCATTTCACTACAAAACCAAAGCACTGATATATCCAGGGATGACATCCATATTATACCACTGTCTTTATGTTTTATTTTGGAAGAAAGGTAATTCAGACAGAAATATGGGTGCACCTAAACCTCCACCCAGTTGAAAGGATTTGTTAATGCCAAATACAGACTTATGGTTCTTCATTCTCTATGTACTTATCCATGTCATAAGTCTGCAATAAAACTGACACAAATCTCTAACAAATTTTCTGTCAAAAAATTGAAGTGTATTTTTCCGTACAAAGCAATCTATCTGAGCAGTACTTCCCTCTGGGGTTTCAACTACCTGTGAGTTTTATCAATCTTCTGATATGAAAAGGAAATGGGAGAAGAAACATCACTAATTATATAATGCTTCCAGGTATTTACTAAATAAAACTTCAACTGTATTTTTTTTAATTATAACCAGTACCCAATGTTTGCAGTGGTTAACCACATTCTGTCTGTGTTTACTGGTGTATCAAATTCATGCATCAGTTCCCACTCAGATTCCACATCAAATGATGTGATTGGTCTAGCCTAAAACATAAAAATATGGTATTTATACATAAAACAGATTTTGACCGAAATACTGTTTTAATTTCTTTTAAATTAGTGAAAGAATTAAAATTATTACAAGATTTCCTTTCTAACTCACGACAATCAAATATGCAACTTGAAATACTTATATAATAATTAATATTAAAAATAAAAAAAACACAATATTTGTTGAAAACAAGCAAACTGATATAATATCCACAAGATGTTTATAAGCAATCATATGGAACTCTGAAATATAAATGATGAGATCCATACATTGCGCACATAAAATGAATTAGAGCTGCTTCGCTTTTAGTTACACAGGAGGGGGGATGCACTTCAATAAAGGAAATATAGGTGGCAGGTTGTTATTAATTCATATACACATGACAGTATAATGTATAATGGGCAGTTGAGTCATTTAAAAGTGTCTTCCCCCTCCACTGCACAACTAAAAGTAGAACGGCCCTTACTTGTAATAGGTATATTTTATTTTCACAGACAGCCCACTCAATATCTCGTGGATCAGAAAATGATTTCTCAATCTACAAAACAAAACAGTTTTGATGTTAATTTAATTAAATTGCAATTGTTACAACTATACAAGTATATTATTCAACTTCAAAATGTCAAGAATTTTTCCAAATTTAATCTAATTAAGCGGGCGAGTACCATTCGGTACAACTTAATGGAAATATAAACTTCTTCGTCAATTTTGGACAGCTAAACAAAAAGCAGTAACTTAAAGACTATGATAATTTACTTTTCCTATCTGACACACAAATATGTAACTTCAAAAAATATAAGTTCTACAAACCTACAGATACAAATCTGAAACATGACCAAAATTGACAACAAATAGAGATCTCTAAAACTGTGTCTCAGATTTTTAAATTTTACGTTATTCAAAAGTTATGAGCAGACTGAAATGTTTTATTGAAATTTGAGCCAAAATAACAACATAATATAAGTACAATAAATTGTACTCCTGCATATTTGATTTTATCTAAAACTAGCATTAATGCACAATGTGATTGCTCTTTAATTTATGACAAACAACTTTTCTGCAAAACTTTACAGTGCTACATTAGTTTGACATTTCAAAACTAATTATTATGAACTGGTACAACGAAGAGTAGCATATACAATTTTTCCTAAAAAATTATTATTGAGAATACTTTTATGGATTAAATCTTACCATAATTCCAATTCTAGCAAGTTCTAAAATAGTATCATCCCTAAGACAACACTGGACAGCTTCATTACTGGTGACCTCAATGGTTTCTGTACCGCCAGAGTCTAAAACCAGATAATATTACTTTAATGTCAAAAATAAAGGGTTATGATGTCATCATATCTCTCATCTCAGTAAATGGAGTTCTTCTATAATTCAAACAGCTGTGAAATAAATCACACAATCTAGCCAGTAAATACTGTAATTTGCTTTAATTCTGCGGGCTACATGGTACTCACCAGAAACATGCATCCGAATTTTTTTACCACCAATGTGCTTTTCTTTGACACTAACTTTGTCATCCCATGTGCGACTAACTATGATTGTATCTGGTTCTGCCACACCAGATACTACAGACTGAAAATAAAAATGTGTAGATATTGTACGTTGTTTGCACATCTTTTAAAGGTGGTTGGAGTGGTAGGGGATGCATCTGCAAACTTTAGAATTTATATACAATTACCCTTAAGAATCCCCAAGACAGCCCTCTGTTGGACACCAACAGGTAAACGAAAGCCAGGCAGGCCCAAGACCACCTGGCGTAGAACAGTAACAACAGAGCTGCAAGAGATTGGCCTTACATGGGGAGAGGCACAGAAAATTTCCAAGGACAGGAGCAAATGGAAAGAAATCGTTGAGGCCTTATGTCCCACCAGGGATGAAGAGGATATTAAGTAAATAAGTAAGTACCCTTAAGAGTTTACATATTCAGCACAATAAATTAACTTTAAGAATGTCATGCTATACATGTATTTTTTATTGTTATGTTTTTAAAACAAGTATTTTTATTTTGATGACAATTCAGTATTATGAAAAATACTGAAAACATAATGTAATTAAATTTTGCAATACATAACATGTCTTCTTTATTTTCTAAGATGAATTCAGTTCACTCACTTTGAACAATTTTACCAAAACGTTTTGTTATCAAAATATGAGACAAAACAAAATACAGCCCTTAAGTTTAAAAGTTCTGAGCTGGTATACGTACCTCTCCAAGTCCAAAATTACAGTTGATATTCATGAGACTAGGATTGCCAGTCAGAGGGTCACGTGTGAATAGAACTCCAGAGGCTTCAGATTTAACCATCTGCTGAATGACAATTCCCATTAAGGAATCAATGGGCTGACCATGTTGTCTACAATAATCATGAAAGATAAAGTTTCAGTCATGCAGTTACATACAATTTTTTTTATTCTTTTCAAATTCTAATTTTTAAAAAATAATTTTTTTTTTCAAGGAATCCTTTGATTAATGGGGATAGTTGTCAAATAGTAATAGCTGACTACATTTGAAACAGGTCTGCTTTACATGTACACAGCAATCCAGCTACATGTTAAATGCTGCTCCAGCACCAGATCATTGATGGCATTTTAAAAGCTTCTTTGGTGTGATTTTGTCCTTAACTGTATGATCTAACATCCAGGATTTTTTTTCTTCATATGTTTGGGGCACCATCCTATACTAAAAACTCAATGTTCAAAATACTGTTACTTTATGAGATACTAAAAAAATTATATGCATGTGAAAGGTATAGAATATATTTTTTTATGATATGCATTACACCTTTTCCTATGAAAAAAATACAAGAGTTCTATACTTTTCATATGAAAATCTTGACCATGCCTTAAAAAATATTCTCATGTCACAGGAGCTGTGATACATACCCCCATTCCATACCAAAATTCATCAAACTGCAACTTAAACCAGCGGCATATCCCCATCAACCCTACATGCTAAAATCACACTATTACATACCTTCTATATTCTACAGCTTGAAATGCAAATTGGGATGCCCAGCACCTTGCAATGGCAGTAAATATCTACAAAATGGAAGCAAGTAGCCAAAACCTAACATAAGCCATACAGCTAGAAGAGACCAAGGTTACCAATAATACCATGCAATGTTTGTTGAACCCCACGTAATCAAATACAGTCTAACATGTACAAAAAGACCACCAAAATTGCGAAAGTTGAAATTCATTTGGAGGTTTTTATAAATAAACTTTCTTATATGACAAAATGTAACAGTGCTTTGATGGAGACAGACCAAGCTAAAAAAATTACAAGCTCACTTCAAAAATGACATTAAGTATTAACAAAAAGTCTCTAAGTCATAACATGCAATTTGCTACACCAATCTGAAAATCAGGTCCGAACATTGATGAATTTTATCAGAGTTGACATATTTTACAAAAACCAAAGAATGCACATTTCATAATTTACAGTAGTGTCATGCTTTTGAAACACAGACCCATAATTTTATAATTTATATTGAACTTACATTGTTTACCCCTTTCACACCAAGCATCGTCTCCATTTGACCAGCAGCTGACATCTCTTCACTATCTTCACCTAAAAAGTATATGAAAGAAAGAAGGAAGTGGATTTTGGGTAACAAATAAAACATAATTATACTTGTATTAACCGATCTTAGTGGTAAGCTATATTGCACCTCATAATAAACATTTTGTACACAATCATGTCAGTTGACACGAGAGACTCAAGAAATATTTTCAATGACTTGGCATGACACCAGATGAACATTCAAGCTGAAACCTCTATACATACATAACATGAAATAATTGAATACCTGCCGCTGAAGATCGAACAGCAAATGAAACCTCTGCATGTCTGTACCCGAACAATCGTATTAGTTCCTCGGCAACTGCTTTCTGTACTGTTCCACAAACTGGAACTTTACTAAACATCTGGACAGCTTCTTGACATTTGTTTTGTAACGTGCCTGACGTTTTACCACTGAAATGAATGTTAAAATACAGCAGTTGTAATCAAACCGTCCTCACAAAGCTGATAATCTTTGTAATCTGATAATCTAATAGGGCCCTTTCTAATCACAATCTTTACATTTGGCCACCTTGAATGTAAAAAACTATGAAAAACAAAACATTTTATAAATAAACGAATAAATTTCTTATTCTACACGACTATACTGATTAAATTGATTTTTTAACAATTTCTTTAAGAATGTTTTGCAGCAGATATAACCAACAAATACAATGGAAAATCAAAAATAAGCAAATACAATATATTACATTCTGCTTGGCCTATAAAGACACTTCCAGCATATATCTCGAACATTCTAATAAGTCCACTAAGGAAATAGTCATTTGGAAGAACTTACCAAGCAATTCCTACAAGCTCCTGCACTAATATTTGGAGATCTGGATTACTTTGTAAGTGAACTTTGTAGGCTGTCACTGTTATACAAAAACCAGATGAGACATCAAACTGGTGCTGTAGAGGAGTCATTAAAAATACTAATTAAACTCATTACATAAAGTCGCAGAAAATTTAGTTACAAAAGACAAGTGAAGAATTGAACTCAATTAATATTTGAAACACTTAAAATGCTGATTCTAATTTCATGTCATCTTTGTATACAAAAAATAATGTAAGAAACTTTTTGTTAACAGTGCATTAAGAAGCTTTAATAAATAAATAATAATTATACCTCTTTCTTGATGGATGTTAAAAGTGCTAGCTGACAACCTTTTCCGCCTACCAGCTGTGAACTTCCACAAGAGATTTTAGAAAATGGCACAGCGAGAGAAACATAGTCATCTGGGACCAAGTCTGGTTCACGTAGTACTGGCAATGACTGCTGCTGTGAACTAGGATTAATCTGACTTGAATTTCTGAAAATGTATTTCATGCAAAAGTAGCTTCTTCAGTGTGCTTGACATGGTATGAGATTTTGCTCCTCAAGTTGTGAATAAAAGAAAACCAGTCTAGTATAACTTTAAACTCCAGCGTGACGAACATTAATATAATTTAGTTTAAAACTGAATTTTACATTCTCCCCGGGGGGGGGGGTGGTCAGTATGAAATAGCATCAATTCAGCAAGTAACTTTCATATGACGGGGAATACACATTCTGGTAAACATATTAAGTTTTCTTGAC
>JAOXYB010056723.1:0-11067 GCA_028565635.1 Phoronis ovalis
GAGAAATTAGGAAAATTCTGCACAACTTCATATGATAATATATCTACTACAAGTCATTGATAATGCCGAGCATAGGGTCATGAACTAGAACGAACTATCAATTCCAATCTCTCCAGAACTAAACATTAACTTCCGGATTGTATCTAAGACTAAGGCTTATAATTTTCAATATACATTTGAACTTGCAGAGTCTCTTAAATACTTACTTGACCATTGTCAAATAAAATTTTAGATTCTTCGTCTGCTTCGTCATGCCCATTATGTAATCTATTTTCTTCTAAATTCTGTGAATTTCTTTGTAAATCAGAGCTGTCCTCTTCCATGTTTACAGCTAGCGCATGTGCACTTTGAGCTCACATGACCAATCATGTGACTCAGCGTAGCACCACTCAGTAGCTTGGGCGTGCTGGCCTCGGATAGTTCCTTAAAAAAAAATTAGGGGGTGTAGGGATGTGTCTCGCTGGACAGAAATCCATTGGATTATAGTTAAAATATATAGGGTGTTTACGAACAAGAATGATAGATGTTGCTTGTGAAATTAACGAAAATGTCTGGGCGCATCACATGACCTCGTATCAGTTCGCGTACGAGAGGTCAAGTTCAAGTTGCTCCAGGTTTCGATCGGAGAAATCTCCAAGGGGGTTCAATTTCTGGCAAATATCTCGAAATCTGTACGGGTGTTGGGGGGTAAATGGATCGGTTTTCCTAAGATATATGTGTGATGCAAGTGGACCGAGAGAGAAATTGGCGCTCAGTATGGGCGTTTATTTAACAAATATATTTGAAATAGTTCATTTAACATTGCGTTGGATGGGACTTCCTCTGTTGTGTGGTACCTCAGTTCCAGCAACAGATGGCGCCACATACTGGTCTGGTCGCTGAACAACTGCTACACTTCGGATTTAACGCTCAAAATACTTTTATTTTATTATAACATAACTGGATTTTAATAGATATTATTTTACATTTGTCGTATATATTGAAATACCTTGCAAAACAATTTTTTTACAATATTCAATTTATCCAAAAAATGTATAGCTTTTTTTTAGTTATATTTGTCTCCTGCTTTCATTTATGTTGGCTTGTTGCCTATACAAGATTTAACGTGCTATGAATAAAATGTGCTACCATACAAGTTTCCTCTAATAAACAAATTCTAAGCTACTTCTCCTTAAATGAAACCACCTGTCAGCTGTTGGGTGTCATCCTGTAAAATTTTCTGACATGAAAGGTGAAATATATTGTAGAGGTTTGAATGTTGACATAGTGTTACTTGAAGACAAAGTGCCAAATGTCACTACAAATAGGTGTAATATTAAGATAACAACAGTACTTTCTTTGACAAAGCATATAATTTTATTGAAGAAATATATGTTACAGGCTTCGCAAGCAAAAACAGTTTCCAAAGATTTACAGTTTTTAAATGCTGAGGGCTGTAACAAATAATATGTCTTTGCAACTGACATTCACAGGACAGCACTTTCAGAGATTCAAAATTTATAAAATATGAAAATTTAAACATGTATTTTCACAACACTATGTAGCGTTAAAAGCTTTGTTGCGTACACTTTCAAAAATAATGAGCCCAGTAACCACTTTAAATAGCATTTATAACATATTTTACTGTCTAATATTTAAACAATCTTTCTATCAAAGAGATTTCGTTGAAATGTCTAACAAATAAATGAAAAGAGACACTTGGTTTATAACTAACTGCATATATATATATATATATATCTAATAAATGTTCACATACAAATGCATATAACATAGGCATCTCAAAACAAACCAATGCACACAGTAAAACATTTCATGCTGCAAGAGTGAACGTTCATTCTATTTATTTCAGCTATGCATCTGAAAGACAAATAAAATATAAATTAAAGGAAGATATGAAAGCAAAACATGGCTCAGCAATGAAGCCACTGTTATTCAGATTGAGCAAAAAGAATAGGTAATGTTTGTAATACAAAAAACATCCGGTCACTTTTAAAAGAAATTGCACACTACGAAGCCTTAGTCTAGTTGGTCTAGTTGCTGAAAAAGCTACTTAGATATGCTTCAAATTATTAATTAATACATATTTGATGAGCTTGACTTTCATATATAAGTATAGATAATGTTGCCACTTGTCGCAAAAAACAGCAAATTCCAGCTATTATTTCAACTTTTATAAAAAAATATTGATCTTATATATATATATAACCTATAGGTTAACTTACCACATTTGGCTCTCCCACTTGTACGTGTATTCTGTTTCTCATTTCCGAGGTTATCAACACACCAGCACTGACTTTTCTTACTGTTGCACTGCTCACTTTCATAGTACCCATCCACGTTGCATCGTGGGATGTATGCATCAGCAACAGCATTAGGCTCGCCATGAAGCAGTAGTACCGGAATGTTACGTAGCGCATTAAAACATGGTGGCACTGGAATGCAAGTTTTTCTTTTTTAACAACACGGTACACATTTTTCTTTTTGATACATGTATTACGGCATTAAGTATGCAAGCACTTGCTTGCTCAGTCAGGCATGTAATTAACTGGCTGAAAAGTGCCCTACTTATCAAGACTACAAAATAGTATCAACTCTGATTGACTAATCCAGACAGAGAAAATTATTTGATACATTTCTCAAAAGGTCAATCAAACTGCATTTTCTGTCCCCTAAAATCTGAATCATTCAGTTTTCGTGGCAATACTATTTAGTTACTTACAGTATTGGCCAAAGCAGCAACACCATTCAGGATAGGACAAATCACCATTTTTATCATGATCACACTGATTAATGAATGAAGGTAAACATTTCTCAAATGGATTATTTTCAATTTCTCTCAGCTCTTTTGCAGACAACAATGTATTGTTGTTTTTATCTAAATGTAGGAACTCCCAAGTCACTGGTTCTCTGCATGCACATCCTGTAAAACAAAATGTTAGGAGATGAAAAATAAATGAAGTCTCACAATTATTACATAAATAATAAATGGCTTATACACTGACATTTTCAGCAATTTGATGGCATATATTTTTTGAAAGTCATCTTTTGCTTCATTTTTTTTTGTTAAATAATGATTTTACACCAATCTAATAGGAAAAGGGAAAAAAAATAAACTGATCTTTTTCAGCACTATTTATATTTCTCAGTGGATAGGACATTGTATCTAATGAAAATGCTGACAGTACAGCAAGGTACCAGAAACATAGGCATTTAATGCGTTGACATCAGAAATTTAAAACATGATTTAATGCTAATATTATGATAGATAAATCACGTAGGGAAGATAAGCTGATTAATGTGCAATATTCTGCTAAGGGCACCAGTTCTTTTTTATTTTAAAGTTAAACACAAAAAATTACAGAAAGTGCCAATTTTTCAATACCTTACTGTGATACTTTTCTAATTCAACCATGAAATAAAAACAGCATTTTTAAATATCACATTATTTTACCTTTTTGTTCCTCAGCCACTTCCACTACATCGCGCTGAAATCTGTTGTGATTCTTCCCTTTTCCGTGATTCTTCCCTTTTCCATGATGTTTCCCCTTCCCGTGATGTTTCCCCTTCCCGTGATGTTTCCCATTTCCATTGTGTTTTCCCTTTCCATGATGGTTACCTTTATGATGTCGCTTCTCTCCATGTTGAATTAAAAGGTGTTCTTTTTCGAGCTCAACTTTACGATGAGGGTCCAGTTTTTGTTGCAGAGAATGAAACCAGTCAGCTAAACGTTGCTGCATATGACTCATTTGATCTTTGTTGCAATCTGAAAAACACCCACACTTTACTAGGCTTCAATGCATAGCATTGTGGACAGTTGTCAGTTATATACCTACTGCAAAGCAGCATTTTTACTATTCAGCACATTTGTAATTGTGATTACTTGCACTATTTAAAATTACATTTTTACGTTTGTGTAATCAACTTTGGAAACATATAAATTTTCCGTGTGATTTTTTTTTCGAATAGTTGTATCTGAAATTTTGAGATATTAAAATATTATTGCTCCTTTTTAGAAATACCACCTTAACATTCCTCCACAGAAGTTTTGGGCTCTCATTTCATAAAAACATTTTGGAATATGCAATGTTGAAAGTGGCCTCAGTCACAAATGAACTTTAAAATTAGTTTAAAAAACAAAACTGTGCACTAAGGTGAAATTTCATTGTGTATGCAATATAGTGTTATTGATACTAGTACTTACTTTGTAGTTCATCCTGCACTACAGACTCAGCCACTTGATTAGTTAGCACTTTTTGGGCAAAATTCACTTCATCAGGCCGTTGAAAATCTTTCTGGACAAAATGCACTTTATCAGGCCGTTGAAATTCTTTTTCGACAAAAAACTTAGGTTTTTCCTTTTCTTCTTCAATGTAATCAAATGTAGTCTTAATGTGTGTTGGAATTTCCTTCATCTTATGTGCGTTTTTGTAATGTTTCATAGCCTTTTTCTACAAATAAATGCACTGCAATTTACAAACAGTACTGAAAAAACTGTACAAATAAATGCACTACAATTTACAAACAGTACTGAAAAAACATGTCAACCTTTAGTGCCACAGTAATATAACCAAGCCATGTCAATAGCCTGTATTGCTTTTTGGAGATATTTTAACATTAAAGAGAAGTTATTAGGGTTTTAGGTATGTTTATTACTTCTGTGATAAATAATTAACAATTGTCATATTATCTTGTTACTTGTTTTGTGAACTGGGTTACCTTCAAATTGTTCACTTGTTAAGAAAAATGTAGCTAGCACAAATTTAGATTCATTGCATTTTCCCGTAAGATATACCTTATGATTTTTTGAAGTGTCATTAAACGCATATAATACTTCATGCATTTAACACATGAGTTATATCATAAATGTTAAAGTTTCAGGAAACATTTATCTTGGGTATAAAAAATGTACTACACATTTTTCACGAATTTTTATTCAACACCATGGTAACATACCAGCTTAAACCTTAAGCTGCATTATATAGCATGTATTCTACATGCCCACCATGTATTTATTGGCAGTGGCATCGATTTAGTTTTATTCTTCCATTGTAGTCATGTATAATACAGGGAACTTTAGCCTAGCCTCATTATGAAGCATAGCACTATCCAAGCCACTCGATGTGGAGCTCTATAAAATAGTTTCAGATATTCATGTCTCATTGAGGGTATTCTACTAACCATTTTCTTGTCATGAAACGTTTGCATGGGACCAAGATCAGGTCTATTAAAATTCTCCATGATTCTTATGCCATGTTTCTTTTCATGGAGCTTCTTGAGAAGTTTCTTGCTGTGAATTGCACAATTAATACATCAGCAAATCAGGAAACAATTGTGGCATATCAAAAATAATTTGTAAACATGTTAGCATGCAGCTTTACTATCCTACTGAAAAATGATTATCAATTTACTGACAGCACCATTACAGAGTAGCTGACCTCCAAGTAATCATAGAAACTGTCTACGATATAAAGGGAGCGATTTCCTCTTTTAAATAATTTGAGAGTGTCAACTGAATGCATATTTGAATGGAATTTGAATTTTGTCGCGTTTTCTTATAATTTCCCACAAAACTGGAAGCTAAGGAAATTTACACTAATTCCTAGATGACTGTGGATTGTGGTAACATAAACTACTCATAACCACACCAACAATCAATACAATCGTTCTTTACACTACTAATTACATTGAAACCTCACAACTTACAATTCTTTTTTATGTATGCATCTTGCTGTCTGTGTTTCAGTGTTTAACAGACAACGCTCCTTCCTGCCACACTTCAGTTGCTTGCATTCCGGGCCTGAGAAGGTAAATAGATGTAATACTATAATGATCTCATAACAATGTAGTATCTATTTCCAAAATAGAAGGGCACTCTACCATAAATCTATTTAATTTATTTATATTCTTGCAAACAGGAGATCCAATCACACTGGCCTTTGTTAACAGCAAGTTGAACAAAACAAGAAAACACAAAAAAATTAGGAACGTTTTTTATTGCTTGCTAACTCAATGACAGTTCCTTCAAACTAACTAAAATCAAACTAACTTTAAACTTTTTAATCTGGTTCACTTACTGTTTTTCCCATTCTCATACTGTGTCATTTTAAGCCACTCTTTCTTGTGTGGAGAATCAGGACTAGCATTCTGCAATGGGATATAGCAAAATTAGAAACAGCTGAGACTGAGAGGAAAATGTTCAAATGCTCATTATTGAATATTACATATTTTTTAAAACCAATTTTTAAAATATTAAAAATGTATACTCAAATTGTACGAAGTGTACTGCTTGAATATAAAGTGTAACTTCTGTTAAGTCATATTCAAATATTATTACCCATTAATTAATATTTATTTAGTATATATCTTATTTTTGTTACTGCTAGGAGTATTTCTTTATTGATGTTACTGTTAGAAATAAAGATATGAGTACAGAACTGTCAATTATCTAAGTATATATTAACCTATAATTAATCCATCTAACACATGCAGACAGAAAAGCAAAAGTCAAAAGTGGTTCAGGCAAAGGTATCATGTTTTAATTTATTAATATTATGTTACTCTCAAAGCTAGCAGATTCCATGCGGCCATATAGACATCAACAATCTAACAAAATTTAAAATCTATTTATTAGCATTTCCACATGGCGGCCAATTCAAGACCAAAATATTTACAAATACAATTTAACATTAAAAAGAAATGCGTCAACTTTTTCTTAATTCCAGGAAACCAAAAAATAATACTATTTTAATTGTGCTACAGGTCTTTTAAATTGTGCAACACACTTGCGAAAAAAGGTCATACTTTAACGGTTGATAAAAATGCTATAGTTTAAATGATCATAAGTTTTATGTGGAAATATAATATAAAGAGACAAGGCTGTCTTGAAACAGGTCACTGCACACAGCAGCTTTCATATCAAAAATATTTTATCACTTCCCTTCCCATTGTTAACTCAGGACATGTAATAAAATCATGATATTAAATGACACACACACAATAAGGTAAGCTTATACAATTAATAGGCACTCAGGAGTACTGAACAACCTACACAATAACTTCAAGTAAATTATCAATATCCCACCATAAAGAACTATTGAATTATGAATAGTCACTTAATCATAAATTATCAGAACTTCAGGGACTTCTTTGTCCCTTAATTAGGAACTACTTCAAACATAATAAAGACTCAATAATGTTCAATTATCAGGTAAGATGCTACACTTCTGAAGATTGAAACCCTGGGGAGGTTATAACTTTGGTGGATACCTGCCAACCGACCCCAAAAAGCCTGACCATGTTTATATATCTAGATAATACTAAAACACAGTACTATATTTATACCCTATATCCATATTTATGCCCAGAATAGATATATTTGATGTGTATTGTGTCTGTATTGAGGTAATGATATTGTAACTGGGATTGAAGGTTACCTTTCCCATTTGGCCACATAACCCAAAGTTTTACCCACACGATTTTTTTTTTGGTTTGTGGAATAAATCAATACTTACTGATTAATAATTTGTTGCATTCTCAGCACAAAATAACCCTTTTCACAAGAAAACGATTATTAGTCCATTATTCTATCTTTTAATTGTGTGTTAAAAAAATAATAACATTATTTTCCACTAACAATTTATTTGGTATACATCAAATTGATGGCTTTGCGAAAGCTATTTGTTTTGTAATAAAACATTTATTTAATACTGTGTCATAATGTTGGCTACAAAGCCTTGGTATACACGTCTGTAATGAGTCATGTAGTGAATTAAAGAGGTGTTATATTACAAAAAAAGTAAATTGCATCTGAGTGGTATTGCCAAGAACAGGTAGTATGTTAATCAATAAATTATGTAATACAGTAAAAGTGTTAAGTATTGTACAGTCGTGTTCCAAGGCAACAAAAAAAAAAACTCACAACAGGTACCAATTCGTCCAACTTCAATTTCTTTACATTTTTATTCCCATTTCCTCTGTGTTTAAGACGTCCGCCATCTCTGAAATCAGGCTTTTCAAAGTGACCGTCTTTTTTGAACTTCTGTTTTGCCTCGGACAAGCATGTAATGGCCAATATAGCCACCACAACGATGAGAACTTTCATTCTGTAAATGTATAAAAACAGTTCTGTAGTTTTACCTAAAGCTAGGAATAGTTCTCGATTCCAATTTAACCAACAGGTGCTACATTTAACGCTGCTTACCTGTCTCCTTCCTGTCCTGGAATGTTACACGGAAAATCTATTTTATAGGGGTACAAGGGTTACAAATAAAATAATAAAGTACATTAACATAGGAATGTTGTTCAAAAGAAAATACATTGTATTTAAATATACTCAGCACTGAAACATTTTATTGATTCTACAATCAATTACAGGCAAAAGCTAAATTATTAACTACACAATTGTGCTTGACACTCTTGCATATTTTGGACTTGGCCTTTATAGTTAAAAGTCTCACAAAGTCTCGAAAAAGAGTAATGCGAGACCTAGGCGGGAATTTATGAAATTGTGGTGGTGTGTCAAATATAGACTAATGTGTCGGTAAGTCTGAATAAATCCACCCGTTAGTGTTCCGTACCTTCTCAACTAACTTGAGAGGGTACGGAACACTAACAGATGGATTTATTCAGACTGGTGTGTTGGTGAAACTTTTGAGGTAAACTGAAACTGTTAATTAGTGTTAATATTTGTCCTGTTCAGAGCACAGTCAGCTGGCTAAAAAGTTGTTAATATATTTCTAAATAAATAAATATTAATATAGTATCCAATGAGATATACTATCACTGCATCCTAGGTACTCTGAAAGTTGCTATTTTTCTAAATAGTAAATAAATGTTAATATAGTATCCAATGGGATATACTATCACTAGATCCTAGCCCTATATAGGTACTCTTAATATTATCAAGTTATTATTGTAGTACCTAGGATGCAGTGTCAGATAGTATATCCCATTGGATACGATATTAATATTTATTTACTGTTTAGAAATATAGCAACTTTCAGAGTACCTAGGATGCAGTGATAGTATATCACATTGGATACTATATTAATATAGCAACTTTTTAGCCAGCTGACTGTCACTGTGGTTCAGAGCTTAATTCAGAACAAGGTGTAGAATTACTAATTCAGTAATTGGAAGATATAGACACACAGAGATAACAGGTGAGGGGTACGTACTACTCCTTTCTTGAAATGGTTAGCCGTTGCCATCTTCAAGCTGATCATGCAGACTGATCAAGGCGCCATGCAGCAGTAGTCCCTAGTTTCATGATCTTACTATCGCTTGCCCTCTAGGTGACGTTTAGCATAGAAATCCATATTTTTTACCATTCAGACCAACGCAAAATGTCCATCTTGCATTGATTTGTATAGTGAAAGGACTACAAGTTACCTTGAGGAGTATTAAATCAGACTTCAAGTGACAGATAACACAGTAACGAGTATCAGAGACAAACAAGAATTTATTGAATTTTTTGACACATGGTGAGTGTTTTTGCAAGAGAATATCTTCTACTGGTTTTAATACTATACTTGTAAATTATATACCCTGTGGTAAATAAATATGGAAAAATTTATGAATCTTAATTTTTCATGCCTGTCATAAATGCGTTTTTCAAGAAATACACCATGTGGTAAACAAATATTTTTGGAAAATATATCCTGTGGTAAATATCCAACAAGAAAAGTATACCGTGGTAAACAAGGCTTTGAGAAACGTGAAAAACATAATCTGTGGTAAATGCGGGAGCTGAAAAAAGGTGTGTGTGTGCGTGCGTGTGTATATATATATATAGTGACTTTGAATGACAGTATCCCCAGGATAGTACGGTTATGAAGCTAGGACTAGGCCAGTTTGAGCATCAGCTTGCCCTCTTTCAGCTGAGTCTTTCAACAACATAAATAAATACAAGGTTTTCTTCTAGTTTCCCGTGGCTTTGGTATAACAACAATAATACAAGAGTTCTGTGTTTCAATACATATTGCTCAACAGTTAATTATAAATAATAAATTTATATGTTAGCTAGCCCAGGATGTTAACATCACTTGGACATTCAATTTCAAACTTTTGAAATTGCTACCCTGTTTGCTAGCTGTATAACTTTACTCTCAAAACATTCTAAATATCAAACAGGGACATGCATTAGTTATTTATTCCTGGGTGAACTCTCTAAAAATAGTTTAGTTTTCTTATTGGCTACCTGGAATTAATTTAATTAGTGTGGCACCTCAAAGAGTGATTTAAGCATCTCAGAGTAGAGAAAAGTAGCTCTATTGGACCTTCTTCATACTGTGATAGTGTGGAGCCTCCAGAAAATCTTTTTTTTTTCAGATTTTCAAAATTTTGCTTAAGGTTTGGGTCCGAGAGTCTTTCACATACCCATGTATTAATATTTATTAGTAACATGTAATAAATAATATTTTGTGAATTTGAGCTGGCAACAAATAGATTTCACCACCAGATGGCACCTTCTTTCCAATATTCCATACTTGCTACACTGATTATTAAACTAATTAGTGCAACAAACTTTTACAAGATAATTTGGTGAGTGGATTAGAGCCTAGTTGTGACTGAAATAACACCAACTTGAAAATGTAGATATACTTTTATTACATGGCTATGTGAAATACTCTGGGACCCCAACATTAAATTTTGAAAACTGGTTTTCTGGAGGCACCTACGGACTCTCACAGTATGAAGGTCCAATAAAGCTAACTTTCCATACTGTGAGATATTTCTCTGAGGTGCCATAATAATTAAATAAATTCCAGTTAGCCAATAAAAACTATTATTCTGTAAGATCACTACGAATAAATAACTAATGCATGTCCCTGTGGAGCAGGCGAGATATTAAGCAGTGGTATGAAGCTGCATCGCACACGGTTTTTATCACAGTATTGACGTACAAATTGTGAATATACACAATATAAATATAACTTTGATACCTTAAATATTTTGTTTTATTTATTCATGAACAAAACAGTATTACAATAAAAACAAGAGGTCTGCAGGTGCAGACAGATGCCCATCATATGATGTAGTTTCTGTAGTTGTAAAGCCATCTTTGTA
>JAOXYB010056745.1:0-11064 GCA_028565635.1 Phoronis ovalis
TTAATTTTATTTCTTCATTGGACGGCATTTTGTGGAAAGAATATGGTTTCAGGCAAGGACAATCACTTTGAACAATACTGTGAATGTTACACATTTCCAACTCCCATATTTTGAGCTTTCTTCTGTTGTTGCAACAACCATTAACTGCACACGCAGTGCCGCCACCTTGTTTATACAACTTCCATTCTTCCATCTCTGTACTGAAAACAAAACTTTACATTATACACAAAACCAAATTTAGTGACCTACAAGTATTTGAATTACCTACATTAAAGTCTGATTTAGTATAGTGCTAATGGAACAGCTAGGACAAGCAGAAATTAAATATAACAGATGACTATGACTGGATTATTAAATCTGGATTAATTGTCTGTCTGAAGCTCTGGCTGAATAAGTTTATCTAAAATTTAATAGCCATGTGATCTGCAGTAAGCTGGTGGGTGAGTTTACTGTAAAAAAAGTCTAACTGAAAGTGAATAAGATACGTTTTGAAAATTAGTAAACAAGTGAAATGGAAAAAAATCAGTCATAAAATACCAAGTACGTGATGGTATCATGTTATCGAGTCTCGACGTGTCTAAATAGAAATATATTACGTATTCAACTAAGAAGAAATACATGATTATCATTCTATTTAATATGTAGCTGGATTCAGGGCAAAATATAACTGTACACGCATATTGATTTGTGAATTGTTTAGCATCTGATTTTTTTCGCGGGAAACCCGGAAGTATATTGCTTGATGTAAACAAATAAGATTAAATCAATAAAATTATGTAAAGAAAAACACTTACCAGTTAAATTACTTCCCAAAAGATGTGAGTGAAACCATTCTATAAATTTCAATCAAAAATGTTGACACTACTTACTAAAAAAGCGGGTTTTGCACAAATTAACTCGGACAATTAAGATATACGGCATTCGTATTACTAAGGATCAGATTTCACTACCGTAATGGCGGCTGAACCTGGCGGGAATAATGTGAACCAAGGGAGATAAATCTGCGGAACCCGTCTATAGGGAGGATATCGCGAGCAACGAGCATTGGGGTCTGTTAAGTGCGAGCAGGGAGCATTTATTTAATTGTCTTTTGGTGATCATTTTTATTGACTTTTCTTTCGGCAACCGTTTTTTTTTTGGTAAATATAGCAACGAGCATTGCCGATTTTTAAGTGCGAGCATTGTACCCTGGGGTACCCCCTACCCCTCATTAATGTGTGATCATGCATCTGCGTGCTTTGCTATATTATGCTTACAAGCTGATATATAGGTTGGAACCGTAGTTATATGTAGGTACACATTTTTATAACATATTTAACAGTATGATTCTGGGCGTAGGTAGGCGTTATAAATGAAATTACTACATACCTGCAGCATACAATATCTTCTGGCTATAATCTGTTATAACTGTACAGCTGGTACGTAGAGGATCATAACTTCCAACACAAATTGAACCAGCTGTGGCACATTTCTCTAGCAATTTCGGTACATTCAACACGTTTTCAGCACAACTACAGAACATTTTAAAGCTATCATCGTTTGTAATAGTATGCGACCCTGTGCTGCAGTGGTATTTTGTTTGTGACGTTGCATTTTATAACGAGGGCATTAGCAACAAGCATTACCGCATTAGCTTGAACCGTAGCTTGAATCTTTGTAAACACGTTTAAATAGATTAAAATCTACATCATTATCGTTTCAGCACAAAGCATTTTGCGTTTTAAAATTTAAACTAATTAAAGCTAATGCGGTAATGCTTTTGCTGCAAATGTAATGTCCTCTTTCCATACAAGATGTCAAAAATGGAATACCACTATACCACAGGGTCGCATTTGAAGTTTGATTGACATCACTCGCTGAATAATAACATGAATAAACCACGTTACTATATTTTATTAGAAACAATATGGTAGTCAGGTGAAGATGTAATACATATATGTACCTGGTCAAATCTGAACACCGACTGATCGCTTCCTTCAAGTAATCTTCTGTACACTCTTCGTGCAATTTACGAACCATTTGATTATGCAGAAGTATAGGTTCATCCACACTTACTGAATCTAAAATGAAATGTAAAGATGACGGATGTGGCTTGCATGCTGTACAGAAATACAAATGGGATGAAAGTTAACCATTATTATAAATTCCTGAATTTGCTTATTATGTTTACGTCCATCTAAAATCGATCCCCCGTTATCAGTCAAATTTTGCCCTTTGAATACTAATTTGTATTAAAAATGTTTCCACCAAATAGCGCGTTTTATTTTCTAATATATATTAACTTAAAAATGCAAACCCAATAAACGCTGCTTAGTTAAAGAAATAGATTCGCGCTGTAAACATAAGTAAATGCAGCAATGCCCTTGTAATTTTAGAGATCATGTTAACAGTTTTTGCTAAAACTCGTGCCTAATCCCTAATCTGTTTAACTATTACAGTAAAACGATTTAAAAAAACATCTAGACTGACATCTAGATTTGTAGCCGATCATCGCTATCATTGTTCAGTTATTTGTCACTCCCTCATCCCAAGTTTGATTTCGTGACTTTTGTACTGTTGGATGGTGGGGTAAAAAGACTTAACGTATATTTTTAAAGGTATTATTAGTGTTACATATTAAATGAAAGGTAACATGCTATATAGCACGATGTAATTTATAAACAATGTAAACTATTTATATACTAGTTCTAAACAAATAAAAAAAGTTTTCGTTTAAACTCCTGATTATTAATAAGGTAAAAGCAATCCATTAATTTCAGTATTTTCCAAAATGTTACATTGTGCCCTTTCAAATGATGCATAATATGTTATGACTGAGGATGGCAATTTGTTATGTTTTAAACTCTTTCAGACCTCTTGCAAATGCTAAGGTTAAAATAAAGACTGTGCCGATGGCAATACCGCAAAGTATTACAACACAAGAAACCTAAATCCTAGGTCTAGACCATTCACTATTACCTGTTGGCGTTGCAGTTTCTGTCACATTGCTGCTTATATATTTCTTGCTTTCATGTATTCCAGCAAACCCTTCAGTAGTATTACTGGATGTTGAATCCATATTCTGGCTATCATGCTTCAAAGCAGATCCTGTGTACAACATGAGTTAGTTATTTACTTTGTGTATCATGGTGTGTGTGTGTGTGCATGTGTTTGTGTGTGTGCTAGGATATGTGTATGTGCGCGAGTGTGTGTATGTTCCAGCTGAAGTATAACAATTGTAGTATAAGGCATTATGAATAAGAGGAAGTATGGTTATCACCTGGAACAGAAGCACATAAGGTCTATCTCCACGTTTAACCAACCATTGCTCGAATACTGGTCATAACTTTAGGGGGAATAGTACTGAATAAGATACAGTATCATGGTACACGAAAGTTCAAAGAAGCATATATATTAGAACTTTGTGGCTAACAGTCAACAGATACGGCTGAAATCCAAGCACCTATTTGCGACTGCCTTTTGAGGTCACAATGCTCACTGGCGATGGATTGGCAGGTGTCATTGCTAAAACATATATGATTCTATTTTTAATCTAATTTATATCTGTAAGAATTTTGTACAATGTTGAATATTTATAGATGCTTATCTTACCTTTTGTTTGTAACTGTTTGAATTTTTTCAAAAAATTCAAAATTGCCTTTATTTGATCATTTGATGCTTAAAATATAAAAGACATATGAGATCATATACAATGTACATATACATGCATATAACATAATTATAATGTGCTGTACAATTTACGCTATAAAAATTGTTAATAAACTACTCTATTTCAGTGATACATATGTTAAAATATAATTGTTCATTTTCCTTACCTTTTTGACAGTTCATAACCAGAGCAGCTGGTACCTCACATGTATCCTCATCAGGGTGACATTTTAATTTTGCTGATTCACAGGATTGATCAAAATTGCTAAATCGTGAAAGTTTATCAGAGCCACTTAAAATACAATGGGGACAAAGACACCAAGCTGTAAATATTGCACCAGGCCATTCTGTTTCAAATTTCTTGCTTAACTTTTCGCATATTGTGATTTGAGCTGTCCAACCCATGGACAAATTTTCTGGCAAATTTTCTTCATCAGCAGGTCCATATATGTCAACTCGAAGTTGATGATTGCTACGAACTGCAGAAACCTTGACACGTATGCCATCGTATTTAAGCTCCAATGTGTTTCTCCACTGATTGAGCTTAGCAGCAGGATAGTTGGCATTAACAACCTCTTGAATCACGACCAAAACCACGGAAAATAAAGATTGTGGAAAATAACTGCCAAAGTCGAAGTCCAAAATGAGAAAAAAATCACCAGAGTTAAACGGCCATGGTATAACTCCATTTTCGTTAGTTTCAAAGTTCTTCAGATGCCATGGAAACAAGTAGGTTGTTTTATTACCTCGTGTCTCTTCTAATTTATAGCACAGATCAAACCGCTGTAACAAGTCCAGTACTGTCTTAAGACCATTACTCAAACCTAACGGCTTTAATAAACATTCAAGTAATTTCTCACTTAGCAATCCTCTTTCTGTGAAATCCTTGACAACAACTTTAAAAGACTCGAGTGGAAAATATTCTTGAAATTGGTTATTACGTTCAAGATGTTTTAGCAAGTTGTGATCAAATAACATTTTCAGGGCTTTAAGAAGATGAGTAATATTGTGAAATATCTTATCCGATAATTTAGCATTATTTTCATAGTATAATATCTGTCCCACATTTCTTAAATATTTCAAGATGTCTTTTATCTTATCTTCATTTATCATTAAGTCTCTCTGTATTTCCACAAGTTCCTGCCACGGAATATAAAACGTGTGCTTGTCTCTCAATTCTTTACCCAGCAGTACATCTACAATTTTAACTAGGTCCAGGTCCATAGTAAATTTAGAGCGCACAGCAAAATCAGTAATCAATGCCCTCAGTTCATCAAATCCAACGATATTTTCTGTAGAACAACTCACAAACAATAAATCTGTTTTGACACTCTGAATTCCTTTTATGAACTCGTCAATTTTCTCACAACTTTTACCATTTTCCTTTATTTTAGCCCTTTCTCGATATAAATATCTCTCCCTTTCGCTACGAATCTCTTTAATTTTTGGTTCGATTTCCTGTCGTAGCCGTTCTTCATCTCCATGTCTTAACCGGTCACTATGTGTGGCCACTAGGTGGACAGAAGCTTTTGGCATCAAAACTTGAATATCACAAATCCAATCACCAATCAGTTCATTGAACTTCTCGGGCGTGTATTTGTAAGCATCAAAAACTAACAAAACAATTGCATCTGGTGTCAAAAATAATCTATGAGTCACCTTATACGAGTCGTGACCACCAAAGTCAACCATATAAATAATCAATTCCTCTTTTTCTACTTTCCAGGTAACCGTATCAAGTACCTTTGTTCGATCATAGGCGCCGCATGTAAATGGTGACCCAGATACAAGTACGTTAGTGACACAGGTTTTGCCTGCCATAGATTCACCTACAATGAAACATGTCTGTCTACCAACATCAAATCCTTGATCAAACAGTAATACTTTCAAGTAACCAAATATCTCATTCACGCCTTGTTCGTCACAAAAAGCTTGAGGTGGCTGAATCAATTTGTTATGTTTGAGGTGCAGTTTTTCTAGTTTTTGAGACTTTGTTAATGACGGTGGTAAACGAACAATTTCGTTGTTTGCTAATCCTAGCTCTACCAAGCTGGTAAATCCCTCAGGTACCTCTGGAAAATCTTTTAATCTGTTTTGATCAGCCTTTAGAATTTTTAGCGTTTTCAATTTGCCTATGTTGCTTGGTAGGTGTTTTAATCGATTTTTTCTTACATCAAGTAATTTGAGCTTCTTTAGTTCGGTAACTGACTCGGGCAATTCTTCAATTTCATTACCACACAGTAACAGTTCGTGCATGCTTCGGAGCTTCGAAATGCGTTCTGGTATTCTGTTTATCCTGTTGAAATGTGCCATTAGAATGGTAAGGTTTTCTAACTTGTCGATATCTGTAGGCAATTCTGTGATCAAATTGTCGATAATATCCAGCACACTTAAATTATTCAACTTTGTAATCGACGGTGGTAAAAGCTTGATTTTGTTTTGGCGCAAATTCAAGATCTTTAGTTTTTCAAGTTCCCCTATGTTATCTGGAATAGTTTCAATTAAGTTGCCACTTGCATTTAGTACCGAAAGCTTTTTCAGCTTGTCAATATCATCTGGAATTTTAGATAACCGGTTTGAACTAACATCGAGTTGAGAAAGATTTTTCATCTTGTTAATATCTTCAGGCAGTTGAGATAGCCGGTTTGCACTAACGTCAAGTTTCTTCACCTTACTAAGTTCAGTCACAGTTGACGGTAAGTTTTCTATGTTATTCCATTGCATGTCTAGAATTTCTAATTTATATCCTATCTTACTGATATTGTTGGTAATTTCCTCCAGGTTGTTATGTCCAATATCGAGATGTCTTAGGCTTTGTAATTCCAAAACATTTTCTGGAAAGACTTTCATTTTGTTATTAGACAAACAGCATACTTTAAGCTTTGCTAGTTCTTTAATGTTCTCATCAAGTTTGATGTCGTCATTACCATAAATATATAATTGCTCTAACTGTTTCATTTGTGTCACTGCTGGGGGCAACCTTTTTAGTTGTAGTCCTCCAATATCTAAGATTTTTAAACACGTTAAATGCACTGTCTCTGTTTCAAGATGGTCTTCTAGGTTTTTCACCGGATTGTTACCAAGGCACAGGATTTCTAGATTCTTTAATGTCTTAATGACAGGTGGAATGTAGCGGAGTTTGTTATAATTTAAAACTAGGCATTTCAATTTGGTGAACTGTTTTATTCTACCTGGGATTTTAGTGAGGTTATTACTGGAAAGATCTAATCCCTCAGTGTCTACAGGTACGTCGTCAAAAATTTGATCAGAGAAGTCTTGTTTATTAGACAAGTCTACTATTTTATAAGGTACCGGAATAACAGCAACTTTTACTGCACAACGGTCACGCTCTTTATGAATCAGACTCACTTTAGGCAAATAACTATTAAGTTGTTCCTCCATCTCAGAGCACTCACACATCTCCGTCTCAGTGCAGTCACACATTTTGAATGCATCTAGCAGTGCTTTAATACCATCACTTCCAACAGTTGATTCATTAACCCATTCATATAACATGCAAAAATTCCCTAATTTGTTAGGTTTAGGGTATTTTGTATTAAATTCTTTTAGTTTTTCCTCTTCAAAACCTAAGCGTTTGAGAACAATGTCAAACCTTTTGTCGTCAGAATTTCTAACAAGATCCGCCATTGATATCTCAGATAAAACTGGAAAATTAACAAATAAAGGATATCTAAGTGCGGACATATAACTAATTATTTAATTGGTTTATTGATTTTTTAATTTTTAAAAATAATTGAGGTTAACCTAAAACGAGCTGGTACATGTAAGCTTTGTAAATACAAATAATTACATTTTATTCCTACTTAAAAAGGAACCTCTAAATCCGAAATATATGAAAATTTTAATTAGAACAGATTCATTTTCAGTATCCTACCTTCTGAAGTTGTACATTGTAATGCTGTTTCTGTTTCATCTTTTTCATTCTTAGATGTAATCGGTCTTGAGGCATCTTCTCCCAAACCAAATAGATATCGCAAAATGTAACTCAGAAACAACAGATGCAAAATGTGCATGAGGTACTGTTTTATTCTCTGCAATCTACCTGCAGATTTTGCTACGTCACATACATTAGACAAGATATCTTTGAAGCTCTTCTGCGGCTGCATAACGAAATCTGAAGAGAAACAAGAATACGTTACAGAATAAACCTTTGGACAGATGAAGCCAACACAGAGCAGCCACTTCGTAGAATCAATAAACTGAGTATATCATTTTGTTTTTATACAATGTTGAAGTGAAATACATAGGATAACTGCTATTTTTTAACTCGAAAACATCTGTATATTTACTCTGACTACAGACATCGCGTACTAGTTTTTATAAAGTTATATTTTAATTAAAAATACGCACTTTCTGATAACGCCAATACATTGTTTATTAAGTCTTCTCTCTTACACCTTTGGAACGCACGTTTGAGGTCTTTAAAAACTATTTTATCATTTCGACTTCCTAGCCAGTCTAACAACATTTTGCTATTTCTCGGTTGGCTCTGTCCCTGATACTTGGTATTTAATTGATCTAGATATGACTTCTTTAAGCCAAAATATACACCAACAAACATCCAGTCATCACCCAGTAGATCAAGCAATTCTATGACAGTTTGCTCATCTATAACGTAAAAATAAATTATTGTTTTAAGCAAATATTTAGGACTTCGCTTTACACAACTGGCCCATCCGTTATGCTTCAGATGACTAGGTTCAAAGTGGATTATATGGAACATAATTTCCAGAAAAGATAAAATAAACAAACTTTAATCTTGTATTTCTAGAACATACATAAATGTTATTATATATATGAATGTAATGTTATATCATTAACCAATTAACTTCTAGGTCGTTATTTTTAATCTGTGAGGTGCTATGCTAAAAAATTACAGTTTTATTCAAACTAATGTTTCAAAAACCCCAATCTTCTTCATGATGAACAAGAAACCTCTTCACTATTGCAATTTGTTTTGTCTAAAAGAAAATAATTTGTTTGGTATGACACTTATTGAAATAATCAAAACATAATTTTTTTTGATAAATTGTTCATATTTAAAACAAAGAGCAAATCAAAAGATAAAAACACAAGACAATTTTGAAGTATTGTTTTCCCTACCTTTCTGCTGCTGCTCCAGCCTTTTTTTTCTTCCACCAGTCTCTAACTCGGCATTAGTGTCGTTAGTACTGTCATGGCCACCAGTCTCTAATTCGGCACTAGTGTCGTTAGTACTGTCATGGCTTTGATCCGTAATGTTCAAAGGAATCTCACTGTCTCTCGTTGTTTTTAGAGCTGATTCTGATTTCTGTTTGTGTAAATCAATTAAAAAGTCTCGAATATCGTCAACCTTTTCCTCTGTCTTCTTGGTACCTTCTAGAATATCGTCAACCTTTTCATCTGTCTTCTTTGCACCTTCTCGAATATCGTGAAGCTGGCTTGAAATATAAATCTCACTATTTTCCCATTCTTTCAGCAGTTTTTCATATTTCTTTTTACTTTCTTCATCAATCGGTGCAGTTTTTAACTTGTCATAGTAGCCTTGTGAATAACATGCTGATAAAGCTAATAAGACTTTAACAGTTTCGTCCCACTGTTGATTGAAATCAGCTGTTGATACGGCCGCGATTTTCCTGTGACTGAGAGAGTTCCTCATATGACGTAGCCTTGTAATATTTGCTTCAGTCGAGTTATCTGATGCTATAGGATGTGTCCACACAGGATCATTTGACGGTTTCAGTCCACAAATGTTGCGTAATAACATGCAGGACAAAGTTATGTCCAAATCATTACATTGCACAACGTTACTAGCCGGTCCAAGACTATTATTTCCACGGTTAGTGGGATAAAGCAGCGTTTGTTGCTGCTTATTAAATGTAGACATTTTACCCAGTGCAGATTTTACTCCAGGTGTGTTGAGTATATTCTCCAAGCTCTGTGATGGATATTTTCGGTTAAGTTTGCGTCCTAGAACGTCTGCAATAGCAACGCTGCCACATTCAATCAATAATCGGCATAAACGCACAAATTGCTGGTGCTCCATGGTGAAGGAGGGTGATGCAGCCATTTTGAAATCTTTTATCTTAGTTGTAAAAATGTCTAAAACAATTAAAAGAACTTTTAGCTATTCACAAATTTAATGGTTTATATTATTACATGTATATTAACTATGCAGTATTGTGCTTGAAAAGGACACACAAGTCTATTTGGCAAAAGGACAAAATAGATGTTTCCGTCTTCTTAACTAGTAACACAAATCATAATACAATGTTACGTTTTAGGTTAAAAATGCTTCAACAGATTATTTAACAAGAATGTAAAACTGTGCAATGTAAAGCATATAATTATGATATAAATTATGAACTATAACTAGCGGATAAAAAGTAAAAATAATTGTCAAAACTCGTCAGAACTGCATCAAAGTACAGGTCTGGTCAGAGTATCTAAGAGGATGTTAATTATTATGTTCATGGCCTCAAAGCATATTCATACCAAGTTTAATGTACGTAGATCCACATTCAACTTGGAACTCTGTAATTGCCAAATAAGACTACTTAGTATTCTCTTATTTCTGTCCAAATTTTTGTACATCACAAATATTATTATCCAATTTAACACCCCTGTCTTATTGTGGCTGTGTTGGACTAATTTCCATTCTTCTAAGTCCTGAGCTAGGTTGCCCTTTCCAGGCACACTAGCACGTTTCAATTATTTCAATACCTAGCCATTTTTTCGCTTTGTTGAATAAATCACCTAACAAGTGTGTGCTATCGTTTTCGCATGCATAACCTTTCAAACAAACGAATACACATTCCGCAAATAATCCGAGTTGTTGTTTTGCCTATTCCATTGAAGATACTGATACTGAATAGAAAAAAATACGTGTATTTCGATTTTTGACGAAATTTCAATGAACATCGTATTTGCTATTCAAACCACCTGTTTACAATTTTTGAAGACCTCGAAAATTGGCGATTTATAAAATAGTCATATCACTGTGTATTTTAGAAGAAAGCATAATCGGTGTTGGTATAAAACTTTCAGGAATTGTCTGCAGTGTAATTTCTGCGCACAACGAGTAATGAATGGGAATGTTTATTAGAAGCCCACGGGTGGCAAACAACCAGGATGTCCATATACATGTGTTGCTAACTGTTTAGTCTAAGGTATTCGAGAGGTATTTCCGTAAGTTGAGAGCACAGATTGTAAATTACATAAACATTTTAAGAAAAGTCATGTATCTTCATCAGTCTGTATGATTCATTTTTGTTTGATTTAACCGTTTACTTATATTTATAGACAGTTGTCCCTTTTTGAGATATCAGTGATCATACTGGACCCTTATTGTTTTTGTTATTTTTAAACATGTTATATCCAAGTTTCTTAAGTCATGCAGTAGATAAATACTATCAA
>JAOXYB010056756.1:0-11063 GCA_028565635.1 Phoronis ovalis
CGCGAGATTTTTCGATGTCCGGACGTTTAGCCCCAAGATATGCCGTCCGGTAACCGGACGTTTAGCCACGGCCTTTTTTTAATCTCTCAGATCCGGTGATCAGTAATATTTTAGACTAAAATATTAGTATTCATGGGGCAATATGTAATGAAATGCCTACTTCTGTGAACACTCATTTGTTGGGTAGTAATGAACAAAAAAGTACTGATCTCTGCATATATATGAATTGTACATTGAACACTTTTGTGACTTATTCGCTGTCAAATGAGTTCGTACATCTATCTGCATTTACAACTTTACAATCTGAGTAAGCACTACTCTGATGTCACCAAGTGTCTTCAAACATAACCACACATCAGACAGCAGGAAAAAATACTGCAAAGACTAGTCTTCCATGATTATATAATATAACTCTGCAACATAATCTGTTCATAAAACATGCCCCAGGAATGGGAAATTTGGAGTAGTTTTCATAGCTTAATGAGCCCTAAGCTTATAAACCAGATGAATGAATTCACAAATTCCAAATCTGAATACAATAATCAGAAAAATAAACACAGTACAACAATGCCAGCTAAATAGCACTATGGAGTATGGTGGGTACACAGTGCAGAGCTTGTTCTGTCAACATGAATGAATAATATAGCATGAAGCGAAATTCCCACGGCCTGGGTAAGTTTTTGAGATCTGACTTATCATACAGCAAGAGAGTTGTCATGTTACGTGTATGCAAATACTCAAAACTATCTAATTATAATGACAATCAATGAACTATGACGTGACGCATATGTGATTAGGGAATCTGACAGCAAATGTGGGTCAGATAAATGGTTTATGCTAATTCTTCCTTGTTTCTATTCAAATAAAACCGAACTAACAAAACCTAATTAGACATTATCCTGTATCTGACTGTTAGCAGACTTAGGCGTAGTAGCCACTGGAAGATAGTAAGAAGACCTGTAACATACCTGCTGCCAGCGATCTTCTAGGCTAGGCTGAGAGGAAAAATACCCAGTGTCATGAACGACTTGTAATTCTCTGAAAATATTCCCACTCGGTAGAATATCCATTTTGAATCTTGTCACCTAAGCGCAGTAGTCACTTGTCTATATACTCCACCCTGCAACATACAGCTTTTTCACCTCGTAACTCGATAACTGTCAATTTGAAGGTATGGGAACTGAAGACACAACTTTATCAGAAAGCATCGCAGGCGGGATTTGAAAGGTCATGTTACGTCACGAATGAGAGGTCATAGTTTTAACCAATAACAGCACACAATACAATAGTGATTCATTCATTACTATTGAGCAACCAATAGAGGGAGGTGTATCACAATAAATTCTTTATTATGATTGGTTGCCGGCTAATTTAACTCGCACCATATTTGGGGAATAAACTATGAAAATCTATTCAAAGTCCCGTAAAAGAACAAGTTATTTATAGCAGTCATATAAATTGGGACCAGCGATAACATGTGCGACACTTAGCAATCGTGAATCACCACAGCTCCCTGAGATTAGACTCTAGAGCACAATACGGAGATGAACAGAATAATTTTTTTGTTTACAGTATCTATGGTGTATGAGTAAGCCTCACTACGTAGGTTAGTAAACAGGCGGAGTACATTTTATCCGGATTTTGTCACTAAACATGTATAAATCTACAGCTTTTACTATAGTGGTTCAGCCCGAAAATATCATTTTTTAATCTTAAATCTGAAATTGACTTTCATGTCGGAAAAACAACAGACAAACCCACATTAGGCAAAGCGGAAAACATCATTTTGTTAGTCACCTCTGATTACCTATAACAAATTATAACGTGCAGTTTGGAATATGTTATCTTTAAATCCGGATATTAACCTTCCCCCCGACCATCCTACTAACGCCTGGTGCCAGCTAGATAAACTAAACTTGTTTGATTTTAATTGTTTTTAGTTTGAAAGTCTTTGTCTTTTTGCCTTAACTACAATGTGGTAATCAACAAAAAGTTTTCAATAAAAGAGACTATTTTATTAACACGTTCACTTTATATTCTGTATGAAATTTACGCAAGATGTATTTTTATGTTAGAATGCATGCAAGGAATGTTGGAAGTAGGAGTTGCATTTATTAAATGTCAAGTAGAGTGCCTTGGTTTTTTTATTGACAGTACCTTTTATTTTTACTATAGGCGATCAGTCGCGGTAAAATACCAAAAAATATTTTTTTTTTAAGAAAAAGATTAATGCTTTATTACGACGACAAATGTACCATACAATAAATATCAATTCAAGACAAATGAACTGACAGATATGAAATATACTATTTTCCTGGCATTTGGCACATTTCCGTAGATATAACTCTTTTAACGAATTATGAAACTTCTAGTGCATTCATATTGATTGCGTATTTTACTCAGGTGGTTTACCAATCACGAAGATGATATTCTATTAGCTAAATTCTAATTACCATGCAAGCCATCTGATGGCGATGATTCATTTTACCTGGGACTATCGTAACTAGTTACGATAGTCCGATATTTTCCAAAAATTGTGCTTACTGTCATATAATATCATATCGTCTAAAAATTAGTATTCTGTATAGTATTTGCCAGCGGTACGTGAAATATTCTTTGCTCCTTGTATAACATTTACTATGTTTATTGAATCATAAACCAGATGCTTTCATTAGTAGTTGTAGTATCAACTGCAACCTCTACACATCCTTTACAGAGTCAAGGCTCGCAATGATTATTATCATTGAAGATATCCATACTTAAATGTTTAATTTATATCTATTCTTTTATCATGACGACATTTTTGGTGAAAAAGAAATGAAACAATATTTCAAAAAATTATTTTTTAATTTTAAGTCTTCCTGAACTCCGAATATCACACCTGTTGCTAAGTATTGTTTGTACAGCTGATGCAAGAGGTGCAATTAGCGATTAACAGTCTTTCTACAACCGGTATCTCAACTGCCAAAAAAACTATTAGCCCGAGTATGCGTACTGAGGCCAAAATTCTTAACATATAGAACCGCCTTACAGAATAACAAAACAACTGATAATGTTTCGATAACGAAATGTGATAAAATTGCAGTGATTTGCATGTGTTTTGATAGATGGGCTCCTCCTACAGCAAACAAACAGTCATCAATGTCGTGTTTACCAGGATTTGCTGCATAGATCGGAGCCGTCTGCCAATTGACTACGAGTTGCTCAATAACTAGCTGTAATAATAATTCATACAGCTTCAATCCCCGCAATTATGAACCACTGGTCAAGAGATGCTAGAGGACCAGGCATCTTGTACTAAACCTGAACGTGACATAAACATGCAATGTATATAATTATGTACAAACACAACATCAGCTGACAAACTACACGGTGTTCTTTTATTAGTATGGCGCATATACCATTGTTATAAGGTTGATCGTACAGTGGATAGAAAAACCGTGCAAACAAAAGCTACTGCATTTGTATATGATCATACCAACATATTATTCATACATCTCTGATTCCTCAAATGATAAAAACAAAATTATTGTATCACTGGCCATAGTTTCAAGTAATCGTTGCGCCCTAATGATTTCCATGAAATAAAAAATAAATTTAAGTAGGTTTATTTCCCCACATAACAGTTACATTTTAATAAATTTTACTTGTAATTCAAGGTTGGTAATCCACTAGTTAGACTTGCTCAAGTCCTTGTGGACTTAAAAACAAAATAAAAAAAATGTTAATGTTTATTTTCTTTTTTATGTCTTTTACATCAGTGTTTTTAATTACATTGCAAATTTTTTTATTTTTTTTTTACTATCATATATATGTTAGGTGTTTGCCGTCCTAACACTCAACATATATATATGATAATTAAAAACACTCATGTATTAAAAGACATAAAAAAGAGAAATAAACATTACATTTTTTTTTTTAAGTTCACAAGGACTTGAGCAAGTCTATCCACTAGTACTAAACAATAGTTTTCCTACTCAAACGTTATATTTCAATTTTATAGTTCACGTACGTGTAGGCTAGGATATATAAAATTATATATCCTAGGTGTAGGGAATGGGACTTATGATCTACTATCATATACTAGTAAAATTATTTCTTTCTGCATCTAAAGACACTGCTCACAATCCCAGGCTTCGGATTCAAATTATCTCTGCATGCAATAGAGATACCCGATCATTTTATATCACATTTTAATGTATTTAAAAATAATTTGTCATTTTATTCAAATATCCCGGGGTTAGCAAGCGACGGGATGGGCAAGTAGTTAAGCCATTAGAACAAAACCGCTGGCATGTTTATCTTTCTTTACTAAGAAAAAAAATAAATATTTACTTTGTAAGAATCTGATCTAGTAATTCAAATATCTTTTTATCAATGTTAACCTTCTTCACAGTTTCTTGATTACGTTCACATGGGCGTTTGTTTGAAAAGTTTAGTAAGCTCTTGGATATTACATTCATTGAATGAAATAATATAGTTATATATCTCAGTTGAAGATCATTTATGTACATGTCGTATACCCGTTTACACACGAATGAAATGGAATATCTCCGTTCATAATTTAGATCTTAATTGTATGTCGAACAGAAGTAAAGAAACACAGTTTACACTGGCCCATAAATATGGCCATAGTTTACATACACATAGTTGAATTGTTTGAATAAATATAAAATTAAGCTTTGTTATTTGTTACTTGTGTTTTAATGGGACAATCCAAATTTCCCGGTGTAGTGTTCTTTTGCGTGAAGCTAAATCGATATGCCAGTTATCTTTTTGCCGAAGCACCCAGGGACATGTAAAAACCTCTTCTGCTGATTCATGTTATATATTAGGTTCTGATTGAAAATATACACGGACTATCAAAATATTAAAACAACGTACAAACTTAAGTAGACTTGATAAGTCTGGAGCTAATATGATTATATTTCGATGAAAGTGTAATAATTCAGTACTTTGGTGGCTTCAATAAAATGATAGAATAAACCTGAATTGTTAAATTCTTTTGCTGCTATGAAATACAAAACAAGACTGCGTTGTATTTCTATTCTGTTTCAAATGAGTCTCTCTTTTGGATATTGATGTCAATTTTTAATCAAGGTTTCCTTTTTGCAAGAACATACTCTACCCGGGATATTCTACCTTTTGATACAAGATAGCATGTCGTAAGTCATTGATATATACAATGCAGGATTACCTAAAACTAAAAGTATGATGCTACCTGTTGCTAAATTAGGAGATGCCGGGGGGCCAACAGCAGCAGACTCAAACTGTAACTTGCCTAATGATCAACGGCGGCGGCGGGACAACGATGCAAACCATCATTTATTTAAGTAATTGCTGCAGGGTAGCATTAAGAGACGTTTATACATAAATTTATTAACAGGTTGCATATACATACTTACGTACATACATACATTTACTTCATCAACAGAGACATATTACATGTGAAACGCCTGTAACAAGTGAACAATGTCGTTACATATGTAACCTGTCTCGCGATTTATTGCTAAATACAGTCAGTAACTATATATGGAGATATCAGTTTATAGTCAAGTGTCACTGTCCTCTGTGACATCTATCTAATTAGATCGGTATAAAGAGGATATTAAATTATAAACGGCATATTTCTGCATTAAAACATATTAAACTTTCGTATGTTTCTAGCATCTAACTACAGTATAATGATTTTTCACGTAGCGTCTGACGATTATTTTCCAAAACCTCTTGGTAGTCTACAGACAGTCTGGGAGGTCTTGTCAAGAAGTGTATAGCTCGTTCAATTGTATCTGAAGGGCTAAAATAGATAGAGTTTTTTTGAAAAGAATTTAAAGATTTTTGCACAATATGATGCACATTCTAAAACATAATAATGCAAAGCAAAACTTAAGTCTGAGCCTAGGTGCGAGATATTAAAAAGGTAATTCTAAATCCGGGTTCTAAATGTTGCAAATCGTTCTTCCTTTCCCACAGGTCGCCCATATGTGGTAGAATACAAAGTAACAAAATGAAATGTTCAAGCAAAGCAGAGTTTATTAAAATTAAGTCGTTCGAATATCTCCTCATTACTTCGAATCTCGTACACTAAATTCTAGGAAAATAAAGTAGCTCAACGTCCGTAAAATAAATGAAATTGTGTCAAACTTCCACTGGGAAATTGCTTTAAAACAGATCAATACAACCACCTGTTGGATACGAAGTTCTATATCGATTACACAGAGGTTGGTAGCTGAAATGGCACGAAATTAGTAACTATAGAACAGGAGACAGTTTTTGTAAACTTTGATAAAATATGTGGTCATTCACATATATCTACCAAACTGGACTATTATTTATCTTCGTTGCGATAAAATCATAACTGTTTATACTACTCGAGCAGATCTAGGGCCACTGACCATTGTAACATAGCTTTGCACTTAGCTTAGAATTCAACAATTTTAAATGTTTTATAAATATAATGTAGTTATAATTCTTGCCTAAAAAATTGTAACGTTTTTTAATTTTACTATTTAAATTATTTGGCCCAGCAGATTTCGAAAAAATAGACGTATTAATTTTGCTTTTCTGACGATTATGTTTGTTAAAATTTTTAAAATCAACCCGTTTAGCATGGACAAATCTACACCTACTATCGAGCTAACATCAAGAGTGCCAATTATTTTAATTTACAATTTAATATTTTAGGCGCAAGTAATTAAAACCTCTAATAGAATGTGATGTTTAGTGACCAATGTTATTTGGTAGAATTGCTGTCTTATCACGTCTGTACAACATGATCAACACGATGCTTCAAGAGTTGCGTAATTATATTTTTGACAGTCACACATAATAATGTAGCTGTCTGCGTACTTTGCATAAATTGATACAAATATGTATGTTATTAATGTGCGGTGCTAAAATAATATTCGTATGGGTCGTTTTTGATTAATGATGCTGCCTATTTTTTCCTTTAATGTATTTCTTCCGATAAATATGATGTGAATGCCCGCTAACTGGATAAATGTGTTCTAAATTTGTTGTTGCGAAATAATCATATGCAGAAAATTTTCTGTTCTAGTAAAAAACGCGACTCTTTGCTGTGAATGCTCTCATGCAAATCAAACTGTTGTGGTTATTTTGATATCATTACACAATGTATTTTTTTTATTAAAGGCTGTCATCACTAACCATTTGGTCTCACCTTTCGACATCAAACTAGCCAGCCGCGAAATCTAGTATAATATATGCATCACGTTGAAATGTGGGAATCACAATGGAAATAGCAATAAAATTGCAAATAATTTCGGTGGGTTTGATATGGGGCCAAGATTGGCGATGTGACATTCATTTTGATTTTAACTTCTGGCTTATTTAAAAAAGACACTGCACATGAACATATATGTCAGTAAAATTCACTGCGATTTCTTTATTATATCGTCTTGGTGATGCATATAACGCCAATTTTCAAATTATACAATGTATTATTGAACATAAATAAGCAGACATAAAACTACATGCAAAACCTTTACTTTTAACATTTATTGCCGAGTGATTATGTCGAATTCATTGCACTTCACTTGGATTAAACGAATTACCATTATATCAGTCGCCAGGTGCATTCAGGCTGAAACAACTTCACTGTTTACTGTATTTACACTGGGTTTTACAGAAGCCTGTTAAAAATTTCGGTGACATTCCCTATGTAAGGGTGGCTTTTTCACCATTCTAGTCCAGGAAAGGGATATTTTTCCGTTTTTTCCCCTGTTTTAGTCCGGGAAAGGTGTGGGTTTTGAGGTGCGATCTGAGTCTCCTCGTATACAATATTTGAAAGTGACTTCTGTATCGAATGACCCACTTGAATTGCAATTGGAAAACCCAGTGTAAAAACAGCTTCAGATTCCTTGGCATGGTCACCACGAGATGTATTATCAAACATGTAACAGCATTCTGTTATTAAGTATCCCATTAAAGTTGGGGTCCCAGAATCTTTTGCACAGCCGCTGAATATATACCCAAAATTTCAAGTTGCTGTCATTTCACTCAAAACTAAGTTCTAACATACCTACCAAAATATTTTCCAAAAGTTCGCTGTATTAGCCGAGTAATTGGTGAAAATGTGGAATTTTTGCGGATCCACCAAAATTCGCCATCTACTAGCGAAAATGGGAACTAAGAAATATGGTGGCAAAGGTACAATTTTCAGGAAAGAATGCACCATCTGATGGAGAAATTTATTGTTCTCGCAAGTTTCTACGGCTGTTTTTTTCTTATACAGGCTCGCGAGCAGCGAGCATTTGGTCTATAAGTCCGAGCAGCGAGCATTGCCTTGGTCTGTTAAGTGCGAGCAGCGAGCATAGTCTTTTAGCGACCATATTTTGGCATTGTTTTTTATTTTTATTAACTATTTTGTTTTGTCGACGTTTTTTTTTGGTTGTCGATTTTCAGGCGACCGTTTTTTTTTGGTTGTCAATTTTTTTTGTTAAGTGCGAGCAGCGAGCATTGGCGATTTTTAAGTGCGAGCATTTTACCTTGGGGGTACCCCCTACCCCCCTCAAGTGTGATATTTCACAAAATAGCATATAAACTTGCTTATTTTGCCACTAGATGGAGAAGTGTTATAAAACTCTTCCGTGACCTGGATTCAGAGGCCATGATCGGTGGCCCTAATCTTCATGTTCGATGGGTCGGTGTACACTTGATGCCTGGCTTACTCTAATACTTATATTATCACGATCCTGGGAGCTAGGATCATCAGTGACATTATCACGCGTACTGCTTGTTTGTGTGCGAGGTTGCTTGTATCCAGTAAACGTAGTATTGAGTGGCAAATCTGGGCAGGTTTGAGTGCAGTAGATATCAGGATAACGCTGCAATCAAGACATACAAGATGTTAGTGCTATGAAAATATATTTAAAGAGTTTTGTATTGGAAATATGTACTCTTACTAGCGAATAAACACATTTCATTTTTAAAATAATGCGTATGTTTCCATAATCAAACAAAATTAAATTATTCTATAAGTCGGCGACTTGTACTTTCAAGTTGTAGACGTGACACCTTCATGGAGTTACTGCAATATCTTTCCTTGGATAAATTTTAAAGATCACGTCAGTACGTTATTTATATTGCACAACATAATTTTACCTCTAGCGAATGTGTTCTGAGATGATTTACCACTTCCACGATGTGAGAAATTTTTTCGTCGTGGTCATCAAAATCTAGTTTGGCATGAAACGGATTCGTGGACACAGCTTCTTTTGGGTTTCCCTGCCGAATAAAAATGAAAAAGTACTGATTCTTGGTTCTACGTAGAAATTTGAAAATCTGATCCTACTCAATTGCGAATGTTTTTCAAAAATAATTTTAAATTATAACAAATTAAAAGTATTAATTCCATTGTATCGAAAAAATAATGACCCGGACTCGTCATTTGTGAGACGTACATGTATACATCAAACTGATTCCATGCTTTATTTTTCTTCGATACGTGGTATTGTATTAAATAGTTGAAATACTGTAATTACCCTGATTTGATAATGAACAGGCGCAATTCCTTTCTCCACTACTATTGCAATAGAAAAAGTGCCCCCATCAGCATCACTCTCACTGAACCTGTAAGATGCATAACCAGAAAGTTTTTCATGACTAAGGTTATTCAACCAACAAGAAATCTAGCACAGCTATAGGTAACACAGACTTTGATCGTTAACATGCCTAATCCCTAATAAATTAGTAATGAGCTTATTCAGTTCTTTTTTGCGTAGACTATGGTGCGTGAGTATTAGTTACTGAAAGTGGAATTTGACATAAAATGGAAGAAAATCCAATTTCTAAATAGCAGTTTATTTTTTAAAAATATTTGAAAGATTGAAACTGAATTTCCATGCTTCTAATTTCCACGATTGCTACCAGGTGGTCTACAGTCTGCCGTGGCATAAACTGTATGAAAAATTCGCTGGAGGTAAACGAAAAAATTAGCCGCGATAACATTTGCATCGGAACATCAGCCTATAAATATTATAAAAACAATTGCGACCATGTTATATAATATATTGATATAATCATAAGAGTTAAGATTGTAATTGGTGGCTAATAAAGACCCGTGTAAGGGCAAGGCAAGGCTTACCTAACTAGAAAAGTTTTCTCATTTTGATCTTTCAAAAGTGTGTTAGCTTGGTCCGTGGTCATATATCCAGCAAACCAACTGAAATAAAGCTAACCGTATTTCGTCATTGTGTGATGTTAAATAACTATTTCAGTCGCCAATAAGTGTCAATATAGACGTTTACCTTTGAGTACAGAAAACGGACACTTGTTACATTTTTAGATAATACATTGCTTGACAATTGTGAAATTTTCTAGTAATCGATCGATTGGTAACTCCTGTAACTGTTGATAGATTTCGAGCGACATAAGGTAATGCTGTTTAACATGTATTAGTTAAAACTTAAATTCGCGTTTACCATACCTGAGCCTTGTCGTTTGAGACCTGTTTTTAGTCGTAGACTCTTTAATTAATCGATCAATCTATAAAAAGAATAGCAAATATTAAGCAAGCCGTCATATTGAGTTGCACTGTACAACTGGCCAATTCAAGGTGTTTGCGGTCCTCCTATCCGTATAAAAAAGGGAATCTTTGATTGCCAAACAACCAAAGAACACCCTTGTTTCTTCGAACTTCTCCCTAAATATAATGTAGAGGCTTATGACATTACAAAATGTTATACAAGCCTTTGCTTTACCATGTCACCTTCTGCGTTATGCAAATGTCTTTTTTAAATCCAGTTTTGTCCATCAAAAATGTAACTCTGTAAGGACCTCTCTACAATAGTTTTACTCTTTGGACAACGTTAAAGACATAGTGGTAACAGTAAGTGTTATGAAACATACGGGTAAAATACAGATACCATGCAGTTTATATAACCATAGTTACCGAATTCTTTTATAATAACCCTAGAATAAATAATAACAGGAATTTGTTTGACGTTTGAGCTGTATTGGCGACCCGGATTGGCGAAAGCTATCGACATCAGAAGCTGGAAAATGGCGGCCGACTAAAAGTCTGTTTTTTTTCTATTCATGTG
>JAOXYB010056767.1:0-11063 GCA_028565635.1 Phoronis ovalis
ATATTTCTGAGTTATAATCAAAAGCGAGCTTTGAGAGTTTTATATATCCTAACTGTATGTAATGTCTTAATATGTCAACACATGAAAATTAAGAGAGAGCCAAATGCATGTTTTCACATGCTTTCCTATTTTTTTAAAATTGGATCTTACATTAAATGATTTCACTTTTTCTAATACATTTTTCAAAAGAGAATTTTAAAAATGATTTTTTGAATGTCCCATTTTTCCACAAAAAAGAAAATCTAGAGAGTTATACATAAAAAAATGCAAACATACCTAGGTACTGTTCTGTGGGGCTCATTCGTATTCGTGTCCATTCTTCAATATCTAAAAGCAGTGTGTGTACATATTTTCACTATTCAGATGTTTAAACTTTATATTATGGAAATGTGTCTACTGAACACCATTGCTAAAATGATACACCAAGTGCTGAGCTCAGCCGATAAGAATATGTTTTTTAATTAACAGTGTTGTTAGGCATTGGCATCGGATGGATTATCATCAATTGTTGTGCATATTTGGCACTTCATTATCTTTGTTTAATTGCAGTGTAAAATTAAAATGGCAAATGAAACTTATAGAAAAACCTGTTTCTAATTAATGTTTTGGTATAAATTATTACCAATAGCATGGTGTATTATTCAGTTCTCTCAAACATATCTCTGGACAACAAAATTAAACAAGCTAGATAATCCGTACATGCAGGTAATAGATGATATGCGTCTTTCACGACGGCTTACCTAAAGAATCTTGTGTGTGATTTACTATCTTCCACCCTTCAAATGGTTCAGGTTTCTCTTTTCTGTAATACAATGACAAAAGTTAGTAAATATAATTACATTATGGATCCACTTGTTTACTGACCGAATAATCCATCCCAGACAGGATAAACTCAGACAGACAGACGGACAAACAGACAGACAGAAATAAAAAGTGATAATACATAAAGATGTCGACTAATCCGACAGAAAGCTATTTCAAAGCTATATTTCAATTTCTGGGTAGTATGACTAAAAAAAATATTTAAAAATGGTCCTGTTTGCATTCTTGCATAACACCCACTCTATAAGTTCATACCTGTTTGTTTAAAACACTTGTTATCTCCCATTCAGCTGTTCATTGGGGTTATTTAAAGTTTTATGACATTAACATTATCAATCAAATGATAACATGTTTGTTTAGCATTTATCATAAACTCTTGAACAGAATTTTAGTTTTTTGACAGACAGAAAGTTCTGTGTAAAACTCAACAGTGGATTTCCTCGGGGCATAGTGTCCCACAAGGTGAGGGGGTCACGACTTTAGTTGGGATTGTAAATCGAAGCAAATTTATGAAATTATAACTGTTTTTGAATTTGACGAATAGAATAAAAAAATTATTGTATATTTAACCTACCAACTTCCCCCATTCAAACGGTTTATTAAATTGTGAAACATGCTGAAGCTTTTAACATTCATAAGGGATTGACAAGAGGATCAGACAAATGTGAAGTGTATAAAGGGTTCTACAACACACACTCTAAAATATTAAAATGGAAATGTAGTTTAATTAATGTGAATAGAATCCGAGTTATGACAAAATATTAGGGTGGAAATTCACTAAACTAATAGTTATATTTTGATTGTGTCTAAATTGGGGCGCAAAGAAGAAATGTATAAGTACACAAATAGTTTTTAAAAAATCAATGAAGCTAAAAATATTTCTAATGCATGTTTTCAAGTACCACAACGCTGTATTCATTTCTTGTTAAACATAAGCAATTCGTTTAACTAGGCGAACAAATTTGAACTGTGTGGCTCATTTCTTTGCTTTTTCTGACAAACCAAATACCACTTAGTTATTGAGATTTAGAACTGTGCCGCAACACCTTAATATATATATATAGATAGTAACCTTTTTTTGTGTATTTTTCAGTATAAGTTTGACTTTTTGACATGCTTAGTAAAGCCATTAAGTGAATAAATAAACTCTTACGCTTACTATGTATAATGTTATATGGAATTCAAATATGTTAATTTTTTACTTGAACTGAATTAAGATTACTTAAAATAATGCTATAATTAAAGTAGTGGTTAAAATTTGTATGTAAATGTTATAGACAAAAGAACATAAGTACTACAAATGATTAATAAAACTGGTGCTGGTGCGGTATTGGTACTAGTTGAAATCGTGCTTCAAATTATGTTTAAACGCAACAGTACAATTTAATGTTAAAACTTGTCTCATATAAAATAGGTGGCAAAATCAATTAAAATTCTTAATTACTTCATTGTCATAATAATGGTCCTCATCGATTTGTTTAAATGTCTTTATAATGATTTCACAGGTAACTAATTGCTATGACAAATTGAGTCTGCAAAAACATTGCCTCGGGAAAAAAACCATACGAAATGATAAAATGGGTACCTGTGTTGTATTATGTACTTCCATATATGAATAGAACTTTGATTAGTAATTTCAATATATATGGCATTGCATATTTGTATAACAATTTCTATGTTAAACTATGGATGAAAGTGACAAACATATTTGAAATATACGGAAATATATAGTGCGCTGTATTAGATGTCATATAAACCTCCGACATAACTGCTAGAACATGAAGTAGTATGTTTTTAGCTTTGTACAGTTTGCACGCCAAAGCAAAATCCCAAGGTCTACCTAGTATGGCCGGCAATGCCTCAGGCAATACACAGAGAACAATCTCGGGGCCTTTACCTGCGTTATGAATGGATATAACGCACTCATTGTATATTGTATATTGCCATATCATATTTTGTACGTAGAATTCTATAGTTGGTACTTGAATCGACTTTTTATTGTACAATAAGCATGGTACACATTTTATAATGCCACTATAAACAGTCAGAACTATTAATATATTTTAATAGACAGTACTTTAATTAGTATGGGAAAAGCGTTATATCACACGGCATACCTTAGTACGGGATTTTGCTTCCCACCTTGTTTCACATTACTTGAGCTTCCACTGCCAGTTCTAAAGTCGTCTCTCAACACAACAGGACGTGAAAACATTTTGCTCCCACTTGATTTACCATGTGTTACATGTCGAATTATAATTTCTAGTGCTGGTTAATAAATTACATGACAACTTGTGTTGGTTTTCGTGTTCAGTCGAGCCTTTTTATGATTTTGAAATTTAAAGACAAGGCGAGTGAAGCCTCCGCTGTAATCAGTCATTTTCTGAAATTCTTTTTAACTATAATCGAGATACTGCTGTTATCTCTCCTTCAAAATAAACATTTCAGTTTTTCATTGGCAAGAGATGTATGACTTAAGGTGTACAAATCCCGTAAATCCGAAGACATAGTCGTTGAATTTTAGTCATTCAAGTAATCCGTACTTCATCGTTACCACTTATGTCATATCAGCTGAATATTTTTTAAATCACATTGCTTCAGGCATAATATAATTGATCTCAAAAATGCATCACAGATCCAGTAATACCCTAAGGGATTGTACTTCTTTATTGCTGTAACTTAAAATTTTATCTCGGCATGTTAACTCAAACTAGGGTCGTGACATCCAACCCAGTAACGTATAACTAATCTATCTGATATCATAAACCTGAATTTTACATTATAAATGCATATATTCCTCTTTGTGTGCATACAATACGTGCACAGTTTACTCAGTAGCTTAAATACACAACCTGATTACCTATAGCTATAGGAATGAACAATATATGCCTTTAACCGTTTTGTTGTTAAGCACCTTTATTTTCTAATTTCCCGTTTTAAAATTATTAAAAATGAAATGATATTATAAGTCAATGAAATGTAAGCTACTTTTCATTTAATGGGGTAAACATTACTCGGTTTTTATTGTAAACTTGAAGTTACTTCTAGAAGAAATATTTGTGGAATAAGATAGCAAAGTGCTTAATCCGTCTCTGCATTGCGCAGTGACAAAACAATTAATAGAATATACTGAAGTGCAGTTATTTTGTTTGAATCAATTATTTCACTGTGAAAAGTTATAACAAATATCACAATCTCTTTAATTTTTACCAAATTAGCCTTTTTATTCTATCATATCCTAGCATATAATATGCATTTAACAAGTATCGGAGATGATTATTTGGAAATGAAGATCGAAAAACTTTGCACTCCATCGGAATTGTAGCCTAATAATTATTTATTTGAAGATTAAAAAGTCATAATAATGACTAAAACATATAAAAAACTATAGATAAATTCAAAAATCAATCGATGTTCGAGGAATAATTACGGACTTGAAAGTAGGTGCCTGCCATTTCACGAACAAATATATAATGTTATGTTTTTTTTGCAAATGAGAACATTAAATCCTTACAGGCTTAACAAGAAAATGAGAGACCTAGATACGGTTCCACCTACCGTGCAAAATACAATTTACTTGCACAGGCCACCTGTCAAATTGTCTTTAACAATGGATCATAACTTGTACAACTAAAGAACTCTCCATTTGTATTTGTGACATATTGAATTTATTAGAAATAGCTGATTGTATCGGATCCGGGGATGTTTACACAAAGCAACGCGTATAGGATTATTGTGATAAGAAACAAAACCCATTGTTTGAAAGGACATGATCACCCATAAATTATGTAAAACTTGTAAACTTCTTAAAATTAATAAAGGAAAGAAGATGTAAAGGGATTACATGCTCAGATCATACTTTATATATACTGCTTATTGAACTTGTGAGATAAAAGTCACCAACTCACGACAGTTTTGATTTTCTTGAAATAAGATTCAACATATAGAAAGAAATATTTTAAAAGTATTCGATTTTAAAAATTTTCGAACCGGTGAAGTTGCTTTCTTTTGACTAAAATTCTGCAGTTGATATTTATTCGAAATTTGATGTTGATGACTAGTATTTTAATAAGTTAGCGGAGAAGATATTTTTATTACGAGTAACTATATTCTTTTGAAAATAATTCGCCAAATACTTGTATAAAGCTAGGAAATATAAGAGTTTTATATATCCTAGTATAAAGCTACCGTTTTTGTAATACATCGTTAATAAATCAACAAAAAAACTTTAATTTATAACTTCGGAGAACACTGGTTTTATTTTTAATATTCGCTTAACTCACGTTTTGCGTGTAAGTACGATGCCATACATCGGTCCGTAATTATTGTTTAAAATGTATTGATGCTTGTATTGAACATTACGTAGAACAAACGCATGACGTCACAAGCGGTATCGGAAGAAACGGACAATCCTGTTTAGAAGCTGCAACATTGATGATTGCGGTGAAAGAACTGATATTTTAAATGGTAAGTTAAGGAGATTTGCCATAAAATCAAACAAGGTAAAGCTATAACGTTTGAAACATAACATTGATTCAAAAAAAATCTTTTTATTACGAAATTTATGAAAACGCTTTGGTCGGCGCTTTGATTACCTACTCTTGCAACACAGCAACCACTTAAGTTTTTTTTACAATTTGCAAATCGTTTTCAACTTTCACCCATTAGCGAAACGCAGTAGTATGAAAATCCATATACACACAATTGCATTTGTGCTTCATCATTGCATTTGTGCTTCATCATGTGGTTTTAATTTGGAATTGGAAGCTGCATTGTTCTTTCTCGACTTTCTCTTTCCTATTATACTTGATATCATTGGTAAATGTCTTTTATATTTATTTAGACTTTAACTGTTTGCATGGTTTTAGTTTTTTTGTTTTATTGCAGATGAATAGCAATATTCGGGAATCTACTCCACCAGATAGCACATCCTCAACTTCATCTGCGTCTCTGGAATCAGCAGGATCCTGTGCAAGTTCCACATTACTAGTGCGGAGACGATTACCAGTTTATAGACTACTGCATTCAGTTACAGAATTTTTACGAAGATTTCTCCTCGGGATTGTGCAAAATCCCCGATATTTACAGATGACAAACAACAAGCACAACTCATCTAAATCAGAAAAAAGGAAAACAGGAAATAACAAGTCTCATAATGGAAATAATGCCATTGCAAAATGCTTGGACTTTTACGAAGTACATTCCAACGGTCCGGCAGGAGATTATTCTGGGAATTTGGAATCTAGCTGCGATAGTTTTACTTCAGAAATGTTTAAATTTCAAGTGAGCGTCAATAATAGGGAAGACAGCGAATCAGGTCAAAGCCGCAATTTGTCCGATGGAGAAAGAGACTCATATTCGTCGGCTCACTCAAGCACAATGTCATTTGAAAGGCACGAAAACTCGCTGAACCACTGTCAGAGGCGAACTTTTGGAATTCCTGTGCCTATATCATCTTTGAACAGGTGCATTCGTTCGTCACTGAGATTGTCTTCTGATAGCGAAGAGGAAGAAGAAAGAAACTCGCAGTTCGTTCCGATTTATGAAATAATGCATTACTCTTCAAATGATAATAGCAACCCTGGTTTCAGACATTACCATAGTGGTAATGACAATTCAAATAGCAATACAAATGGTGCCGTCCAAGATGAGAAACAGACAAACATTATCGATAATGAAACGAGTAGCAAGCATGTGTATGGAAAAACAAAAATTCCTCGTCTTGTAGATGCAAGCATGGTTATTATTAATAAAAACGAATCTGCCTTCACAAAGTTTGGTAGAAGTTTAATTCCACGATTGATTCGTTTATTTTCTTCAAAAAATGTACCTGAAGAACAAAATCTTCTACATACACACGGAGATGAAACGAGCAAAGGAATATTATTAGAAGGCGAACAAGTACCAAATAATAAGTCTACAGACACGAATTTGGCAATAGCTATGATTGATGAAGGAGGAGATACATCAAAAGAAAAATTAGAACCAACAAAGTTTAATGAGGCTACTGAAATGGTAACTTTTGCGGAACTAGCCAAAGAAAAAGTATCTGCTCAAGAACCAACATCAAAAAGTGAAAATCACACCCAAAAGCTAATATTAGATGCTTTAAAAGATCCATTGACACCATCACCACAAGCAGACATAACAGATAGTCAGGACTCAGAGTTTAAAGATAGTACTCAGTCTATTAGTAAAGAAGAAGAAAAGGTAAGAGAGGAAGATACAAGCCAACCACCACGAAAAGGAGGACATATTCCTCCTTATTTTTATTCAGCAGGAGTTGAACGTTTAATCCATCGCATTGCCATGATGAAAATGGACATGCAGTATAGTCCAAAGAAAGGTTTACCAGTCTTGGTAAATTTTGTAGAACCAACAGATCTAGAATATGTTGAAATTGAAAACAATTTCGTCCACTTAGGATCAGGCAGGTATGGACGAGTCTTCCTAGCTCGTAGTTGTTCAAGTGGGAAATTAGTTGCTGTAAAAGCAATCAAAAGTGAGGATGAGGAACTTATAAATGTTATCAACGAGGCTAGAATAATGGCGCTGTTAAATACGACACATTCCACATCTTATTTCCATGGAATGGTTCCTTTTGATAGGTGCAAATACTACATGGAGTGGGGTCTGGTGATTGATTTCATTGGTGATGAAGAGACTTTTAAAGTATATGATATACTAGACATACTAGATGAAGAAGAATATAAAAAAGAAAACGGTGGCCATGCTTTGCCATCTCTCTACTGGTTGGAATTTGCAATTTCTTTAACACGTGCTCTTCATGCTATACATTTGCATGGAATTCTAATAAATGATTTGAAATGTGACAATATCCTGATCAAGAGAAACGGGAATCATTTAAAACCATGCATAATAGATTTTGGATTTGCAACAACATTTCAAGAAAGAATGGCAATAAAGGTACACCCAGAAGAAAGAGAGGCATATATGGAAAAATACACACAGATTGCTCCGGAGATCGTTTACGGCAAAGACTCGTCTCCTGCTAGTGATATTTACAGTTTAGGAAGAATTTTGTGTAATATTGATAAATGCCTTGAAGTATGTCTCCTTCAAATTCCTGCAAGAGGATGTCTGGCACGCGATCCAAACGAACGTCCAACGTGTTCAGACCTTGTTGGAGAATACTCGAATGAGTTAGCAAGACAAGAAAGAGCTTTTCATTTCAATAGAAGACATTTCTGCATGCACCATGAGCTTGATTAATAATAGATTTTATCTTACAAGAACAACATTATGGATAAAGAGGAAAAAAAAAACCCATTATAGTACTATAGCTGAACATGTTCCAGATGAAACGAGAACACGACATTGAAAATTCTAGTGTGAAGCCCATACCAAGACATTACACAAAGTAAATTCCAAATGTCACCAGTTACATATGAAATGTACTTCGATAAAGCCAATGATTAATTTTTAGATAAACCTTTATGTGCTCATAAGTTGCCTTTAAAATTACATGTACTATGATATGCTTTCAGAAATGACTAGTTTCGTTTGAATTAAAAAATTTGATGCACGATGTAAGAAGAACATGAACAGTTTTAAAAATTTAAATGTTTTTAATAAATATACAAAATTATTTGTAACATATATATATATATATATATATATATTAAATGTATATAAATCTCAGTCATAACAAAATGGACATATAACAGACTTAAACACAGCTATATAAGCCTGTCAAAACTGATATTAAGAACTTTTCTAGCTAGTTTTTCTAGCTACATGACGGATAAATGAATATAGGAACAGATGGTAAATAAACTGCAACACTTTACTCAGGGAGAAGTAAATAACTTGATTGAAAACTGTCTAAAACTTGCAATCAGTTTAGAAAATGTACATAATTTTGCCAGATAGCCAGGTAATGCAATGAATGCCAACCAAAACTAAACAATCTGTCAACCTAACAAATACTATGAGAAATTTTGCACCTTACTTGTAAACTGCAGCAGTAGGGGTTTCTAAATATCAAACTAGTTATATTTTTTGGAAACCCTGGTACATACACATATAATTCCCATGGCACAACACATATATGGAAGACCAAAGTAAAACACAGCACCATGTCAGAAATGCCCATGTGAAATGGATGTGTAGTGAATTAAAGATACAAAACAACTACCTCCATACTAAAGTGTATGTACTAGGGGAGTATGGCAGATACATAATTTCTGGCAAAATAAGAAGTGAACAGTTCATTATCAGGTCTGCTCGATTTTTGGCGGAGTCAGAGTAGTCATATTTGCATGCACCAGGGAGTATGGAGTAATGAACACAAGCAATCTCACAGTTCACTCTGTTTATGAATGAATCGCACTCTCGCGAGATGACAGCTGCAGGATTGATCCTTCATAAGATGACGTAAATTGGGATAAAGATCGAATTTCTATCGCTACTCCACTTAGTGCATGCAAATGGTCTACTAATTAAGTACATTGTATATCAATCGATGATCTTCAAGGTATTTAGAAAACATGGTTTGTATTTCTTTGGTGCTGTATGTAAAATATCACTAGATAGCACTCTATTAGGCAGTAGATTCTTCAACTTTCTTCTTTCTCCTTCGACTACGACTTGCCAACCCCATTGTACCTAATTCTTCAGTATCAAGCAAATTTTCTCTTGATCCCGTTTTCTTTTTCTTACGTTTTCTGCGAAACAAAGAATTCACTATAAAAATGTCCATAACACAATTATTTCAGTGTTACTGCCAAACACAAAGTTAAACATATTTTTTCTAAGCTGTATAGTGGTGTAGTGTAGTGTAGAATAAACTACCATAAAATAATAAGACGAAATATTCATACTGACAACCTATGTACTAAAACATTTGTGGTCACAATCTTTTTTACATTATGTGGAGAAGATAGTTTGCATTATACCAAACAAAAGTATGCTACAGTGCTTGCATGCTACATATTTTTAGTAAAGAACTTTTACACACGTATATATGTACTTAATGACGCCTCTACAGTAATCACCACCATGGCTGCCACTGATTCATGTGACACAACATTGGATTTATATCAGTGCTCATTACACATATGGTGTAACCAAATAAAGAGGTGAAAGATGGCATGTACACTAAATAAGGTACACATAGCATGTGCTTACGTCTTTCTAGGTGTTCTTTCCATGTCGCTCTCTTCTGTTGCCGATACGAATTTCAATTCTCCTTCCTTCGTCACTACTGCTGTTGTTATTGTCTCCTAAACAAATAGAAATAATCAAGTAAAACAACACTATTGCTAACTATAAAGCTAATCAACTGATTACTATTAACTATATATTTGTATCATATGGTCTTTCCTCTAGAAGTGTTCAATGTAGAATAATGTGTTTTGCTGTCACTGTGATTGTTTGCATGTCCTTGGATAGACTTTTGAAGCTGTCAACTGCTGCTTAATTTGTGGCATAACCTTGATGATCTTTAATCTTTTACATTTTTATCATACATCATCATTGATTCAAGAATGTAAAAATATTTACAAGCACCCTCAGTTTTTCTAAATCAGCTACTCAAATGCTTGTCTTTCAAGGATGGCACATCTTAGTTTATTAAATGTTCCAAATCTTTATCAAATTTCCCCAAGTAATGTCATCCCAGTGGTTACAATACATTTTTTTCGAAGAAAACTTAGACTGTTTGTTTGCACTTACATTTGACAACATTCTCCTTTTTCATTTTCTAGAATGTTGTCAAATTTTCTTTCTGTACTTATACACCAATATAAAAAATAAGTTACAAACATTGAAAACAAAACAATAGATAAACAAAACTATAACAAAGTTTAGAAAGATACCATTTTTATAACATTTGATGGTCCCATAAATTGTCTGAAATTATAGAACACATTACGACACTACTATTTTTTTTATCCTATAATTGCTATTGATCACTTACACCAAAAGAATTATGTAATTGTGGGTTTCACAAATTATCGTGTCAATATATATCAAGTCTAAATCATATTTCAGCAAACATTATTTTACTTATTAAATTTGTCAAAAGTGCCTTGTACATATATTGTTAGTCTTCACTTATATGTAAATGTATCCAGAAACACTGTCTGTTAACAAGAGGTCTGCTGGTGCAGACAGATGTGCATCATATGATGTAGTTTCTTCAGTTGTAAAGCCATCTTTGTATATATAAGAGTTTTGAGGTTGATAATAGAGGGAAAATTTCAAATTTTTGGTTTAAA
>JAOXYB010056778.1:0-11062 GCA_028565635.1 Phoronis ovalis
AAAAAACAATAATGTTAAAAAAATATCCTACACATTGGATGGGCATTAGACATGACAAATGTCTTGTTATCTGATCAGCTTCATATTTGTTCACAAGAGGGTACATCATGCTTCATCACATACCAAAAAGACAACACATTGTCTAGATGATTTGAAAGTGGATTCAAGAAGGCCATAGATTGGTGAGCATAATAGGTTAGGTGACATTTTAAAATGACCTTGAGAAGTGGGTCAAGTGCCGATTCGAATCTTCCACATTTTTGCACGCAACACTGTCTTGCAATAACAGCGTCAGTTTTTGGCCAATCGGCTTTATATTCAGAACAGGATAAATGCGGTTAAAATGCAGGTTATAATTTTGACCTTGATTACTTTCAATATGGCAGACTAGTTTCCATATTTGTTCCTGAGAGGGCACGTCACTTTGCATCATTTGCTTGAAAAATAAAACGTTTGACTAGATGATTTGAAGGTGGATTTACAAAGCCATAGGTTAGTGGTGACGTGTTTTTACTTGTCACAGTAAGCCAAATTTTTGTGTCCTTTTATTTTCTGTGTAACGTGAAATCTGATCACTACACCCATTGTGATGCATTACTGGTTAAAATTAACAATTCACATTTGGTAATCCTAAAGTGAATGCCACAATACAATCAACATGAATTACTATATATTCAATTTATTAATCATGCAATTTGCACCAACTTTCATTATGGAAGATGGAATACGCACATCAAAAATATCAGATTTTGCATATAGAAACTACAGCATCCCAAACAGAGCTACCGTACATGAATGTTCAACAACCAGTGTTTCAAAATCGATATTCTGTATCACAACCAATATTCAAAGAGTTACACAATAAAATTAGGCCAAAATAAAATTTTGATTTAACATAAATGCATATCTGACCCACACACATGGTAACAGAGCAGGATTTCAGTATTTCTACCTATTCTGAGTGCTGTGGCAGTTTTAATATGTTCATTCTTAAATAAACACCATTTTCTTTGGCATTAAATGTACACACACCTAACAAAATACCCGAGCACTGCAAGATGTCAAATAACATGCCACTTTGATGATAACAATTAAAACAGAAAATTAAATACAATTTAGGATACTTGGAAGCACCATTGTGTAGTACCGAGGAGTACTTTCTGGCAATGATTTATAGTTTCTTACTGTAAATTTAGCTGCACTTTTAACAAACCCAATTTGCTTAAAACAGTTAACAATTTTTATTTAGTGTTATGGCAAGCTGTCGCAGACATTGCATTTCCTATCCCAGCAAAACTTTCCTCATTTTCTTGACAGCAACAGCAGTTTCATCATCTGTTTCGGAATCACTACTCGCACAAATTGCAGGGGACGCAGGAGTACAGTTTGGAGAACAAAGATACTGCAGTAACGGTAAACGATATTTACCACAAAAATCCACAAACTTTACATGTTCGACTTTAGATGAGAAATAAACACCTACAAAAATAACAATCAATATAGCCAACACATTTGATACTAATGGTTATGAGACATTGTGGCATAATATATAATCAACTGGAAAACAGCTAGGATTTCTCATATTCACATTTTTATCAGTGCGGCAGCTCTGATTCAATTAATACATTTATAACATGAAGATTTCTGAAAATTACTTGTTCTTGTTTTGAATTACTTCACATATACAGTACGTTCACCCAATATGATCGTCAGATCTACCTTTTGTATTTACTGATAATACACAGCTATATTTCTCACAACTGTTTTCTGACAATGGCATCTACGCACATACATTCATTTGCATAATTTAGCACAAGTTCAAATGTATATCAAATTTCTATCTAATCAAAGGACAGAAATCTGTTAGAATGAGGGAGAATTTCCATGGATAGAAAAGAGGATGGGAATTCAATGTGCACTGACATTTAAAACTTCTTTTTTCAAACTATGGACCAAACCGTATAATGCAATGTGGGAGAACATCCATACAACTAAAAGCAGAAAAGCTTGCCTTGTAACTATAATTACCTTTGCATTTTGGATTGATGCAACGGTGACCAGTGTTCAGATACTCTGATAAATTACAAGGCAGATCTTCTTCGCAGTATTTAAGATTGTAATTCTTAATACATCTGCCAGCTAATTCTAACAAAGATGGTGGTTCAAACAACAAGTCTTGAACAAATTTAACAACTAGAGGATTATTTCTCAAACTCAATTCCATAAGGTCTAAGCTTGCAATTTCAGGTGGCAGTGTAGAGATTCTGTTGTTATGGAGACTTAATGACTTCAATCGACGTAGATGTATAAGACTAGGAGGAAGACTCTGAATATGATTGTCACACAATGTTAGGGACGTTAGCTTAGTCATGTTACCAACTTCTGCAGGTATGTCCGACAGATAGTTACCACCCATGTAAAAAACTTCCAAGCTGCAACAAAAAATAAACATGATTGCTTAAAAATGGAAACATACAGATTTTTATATTTTACCATATAAAGTTTTGTTTGTCAACACACAAATCCAGTTCTGCCTCGATATCATGGAAATTTCATGTTATAAAACTATCCTCCACCAGATGTCAGTATTTTGTCTCTTACATGCTGGCAGATGTTATTGTTGCTGAAGGCACTACCTGTACAAAGACGATGTACCGTATAAAGAAAGGCTTATGCTTTCAGAAAGTATTATGCAATTTTAATAATTAGGGTTGCTATAACCGAGCAAGCCTATTGGTTTTGTATGATTTCTTTCTTCTTTTTCTTTCAATTTTCAGCAAGCTATATGTCGAAGACGGTTATAGCTAGAAACTTGATACTTGATGTGTGACATCCCTGGGGTAGGCCATTGTTGACCTGGAGGTCAAAAGGTCATTTGGAGGTCAAAGGTCAAATTTTGGAAAAAATTCAAAATGTTCTAAATTGATTGTATTGAGTTACAACGAAGTATTTTAGATGTTCTTTGAGAATATTTCGGTACTCAAATTAATTTATTGATCTTCCAATTTTCACTAAGCCATATCTTAAAGTCTGTTATACATAAGGATATGAGATTTGACATCCCCAGGGTAGGTATTAGGTTATAAAATGGTAATTTTGATGACTTTTTAGAATATTTAGGTATTAAACAGTGATTTCTTAAAGTATCTTTTAAGTTAATTTTATGGAGGAAACATACTGCCAGTCATAGTGTTTAGTCTAGTGGGCTTGAACTTTGACATATGACTGGCCGAAGTTGACCTTGATGTCAAAAGGTCATCTAGAGGTTAAAGTTCAAACTCTCAAAATAGCATAAAATTTTCAGAAAGCATAGAATTCCAGAGGGACATTTTGAGGTCAAGAAGTTCCAAAGCAATGAATTTCTATTATTTGCTGAAAACTTCTATAATGATGTTGAAAGGTAATTTAGAGGTCATGTAATGTTCATAAAAGCCAATATGAGCAGCCCTGCCTTTGCTAAAAGGCTATCTACTGAGCAGCCCTGCCTTTGCTAAAAGGCTATCTACGGTAGTTCTTTTTTTGAAATTGTTCCTTTAAGATACATTTTTGTCCATAGTTAATTAAGGTCATGTTAGTCCTTGTTTATGCACCAGCTTTAACAGGTCAAAAAGTTCACTCTCTGAATCTTTGTCAGGTCATGATGTTCCCTTCATGAGTCATATCTTATTGATTTAAAGGCTTGACAAAAATTTTGTTTAGTACAAAGTTAACTAAAAGGCAAAGACCAGGAAACTACTATATAAAAGGTCTATCAACAGTGTCAGTGATAGACTTCAATTTCCCACTTGCATCAGAGATCGATCGCTATAACTAATGAGACGTACTATCCATCAATATAGTTGATGAACTAATATATATTATATCAGCATAAATGTTCATTCAATCTTATTTTGATTCAGTAAAAAAGATATCAATCACAAATTTTAGCCCAAAACTGAATCATACTTATTAATTAATTGGTCTTGTCACAAGACTTTCATCAGTCCTACTAAGAATAATCTAGGAAGCCATACACCTCAGAACTCGAAAACCAGCCATCAACCGAGACATGGGCTACGACCTACCACCCATTTACGATAGCCTTTTGAGGTCAGCACATCACGTGACCTCTTCCCGCTACAGTTAGTAGGTCTGATGAGTCTTGTGACAAGACCAAAAGCTCTCATGGCTTAATAAGCATGATTCAGTTTTGGACTAAAATTTGTGATTAATATAATATTATATTATATTTGAACCTGTGCATATTTTTGTGAACACATATAACAAGATTCAAATAAAAATTGTGGTTGTGGTTTTGGTTTTCCTCTGTGTTCACAAGTCATGCAACATTATGCCAGAAATATATGTGATAGTAATTATGGGCAGAGACTGCACATGCTTTCTTGATATATTTATGCAATTCTTTTATATTGCTGTGCCTATCAAAGAATCTAGTAAACAGGGTCAGCTCGATTTTGACAATATTCATTATGTTGTTATAATTCAGAAAACTCTTGAGTATTGAATTCATATTTTTTTTACTTTCTGATCCCTTTTTTTACTTTCTGATCCAAGTGAATTCGCACAGATATGCCCATGTACAACTTGACTGATACGCCATACTGACAACCCCACTCTTAGCATTATGCTATTGTAGGACGACTGTGTTCTTCCTCTAACCTGTAGTTTTCCTGAACAGATCCGTTCTACTAGTGATTTTACACTAATTGTGAATAGCACTAAAGCATAATATTACTAAAAAGCGCATGGGAAACGTGAATGGCGAGTAAAGTAATACTTGAGCAAAACTATGAACACCTGTTTACAGCAAGTTTTGTGCCTTCCCATAATAGTGTAAATTTACTATACATTTAATTAACTGAAAACAAAATTATTTAAATTTACTTAGTTGTTAAAATTTATTAGTCTAACTGATACATTTTTAAAAATTCAAATTTTAAATGATTCTGCATTTTAATGAAAACACTTATCTACATACTATCATTTCAGTAAATGTAATTTTCCCTTTTTTCCTAACTTTGAACTTCATAAAATAAAGGAAATGTGGCTACTGAATATTGTATAAATAACGTTTTGGTTTTAAAAAAATATTGATTTTGCAACAGCATTTGTTAAAAGATAAACTAAAATTGGATATATGTTCTTTCAAACAAGCTTTAGAAAGGAAATGTCTTTATTGTTATGTTAAAATGTTAGTATCTGGCATCAAATAAAAATAACAATGTAAACATGGGATATAGGTGTTCTAAACAGCATATAATGTTTTTTTTTATGAAAATCAAATTATTGCGTTTGATTCAATACTGTAGAACGCAGTCAATAATAGCGCAAAGCTTCATTTGAAAAAAATGCTCTACTTCATGTGCAGCCTCATGTAACAGCACCGGTAAGAGTTTTAACGTTACAATTTTTTTAGATCATACTTGACAAGTAATAAACTAAATAAAAGTATTAAATGTGACTTAGAACACAAATAGCACAGGAAGTAAAAATTGATGGTAAGATGCTCATTATGTAGAACTGCATTATATTACCAGTTTTTACTGAGCAGGAGATAGTGGTTTTCGTGATTTGTTTTTAGAACACATATAATACATGTCAGATTATAGACTGAAATAGGCCTAGTTATTTTGGAATTAAAAATACAAAATTTAGAAAATCTATAGCCCCATGATTAAAAAATCAACGCTGAACATATTGTTATGCAGGGACTGAACATAGGTAAATTGCAGTTAAGATGCAACGGAATCGTTCAGAAGAGTTTAGAAGTCCACCAGCGGTTTTGTTTTGGACATACATTTTACAGGAGTTGTTGATGCTAAGGGGATGCTCAAAAATTAGATGTCGGACTAATGGAATGTCGGACTAGTGGGATGTCGGACTATTGATACATACCCTAGTAAACATGTTATTGTTTTTGTTTATATCATTACCAACCGATTAATAGTGTTTGTTATTGGGTAAAGGTTGTTGGATGGTTGGGTTATCAGAATGTAAAATATATCTCGCACAAGTACACACACACTGTATCGCTGATTCATATTCTAAGACCATTTTGAAAAGAAAAGGAATATAAATCCAAAACTATTTTAATAACAAATTTTAGAAAAGTAAATTGTCAAGTTTAAGAAAGTGAAGCACATGTAGTGACTCTGTATTTGGCGGTCCAGGTAATAAGAATTCTATAAATGTGGATTTTTTTTAAATTTTACCTAATACTCAATAGTATGTGCACAGGACAGAACTACATATGTCACTGTTACAGCTTCTAAGTAAGAATTTCACCAGTAATCTCTTCCCATATGATATAATGCTAAATCAAATTTTGACATTTAATTAAATTGCATGTTTTTGGGACTATACTGAACTTTCACTCATTCTACTTGACATTTTTTTCACCATCAAGAGATGAATTAACATTTTTTAAATTTACTAAATATAGCACAACAAGCAAAAATAGTACATTTTGATTTGAACACCTGCAACTATGGTGCATACTATACATGTAGTTAATAAAGACAAAAACAAAGTTTGTCTCAAAGTAGTGAACTAATGTTTTTGTGGCTGTTTCATCTGTACATGCTCTCCATATCACCCCTACTTCAGATCAGAACATTTATTATGATATGTATAAGCTTTCAAAGTGACCAAAATTGCTGGTAAACATCTCCTTAGGAAGCCACATAAAACCAGTGGGTCAATGCCTTGCACTTCTACCTTATGATTCATGAAATAAACATGTTATTGTGAACACATCACATTGCTACATAACATTATGAATGATCTATACATATATTATAATAATATCTATGGGAACATAATCCGATCAAAATCACAGATCCACTGGAGCAGCACATCTCTACAGCAGTACTTGGTAACCAACTTTGTTATTCATGAAATAAACATGTTAATGTGAACATCACAGTGGCTACATAATCATCTTTATATTTATGATCTTTATTATGAAATTTACAGGAACATAATCTGGTCAAAATAATAGATCCATTGAGGCAGCACATCTCTATATAGATGGAAGCCTGATTAACTCCTATGCTATGAAAATAGAGTCTTTCTACTTAATCTGTATTCTCATATGAGTATATAAAACCCAACATTCTGGTTACTAACAAGCTGTATAAATAAGGTGCATTTTTCATATAGTGCTACAATGTACAATCTGAATGTTTGTGAGGCAGCTATTGACCCCTATATTCTATTAGCTATACATCATCAAATATTAAACTATTTATTAATTATTATACAATATTATACAAATATATCTTGTGTGAATGAGTTTAAATCTGTTACTATGTAGAAGGATATCCACTATATGCCATACATTTGGTAATATATTTAGATGGAATATTTATCCACAGACTCTGATTTAATGATATACACAAAGTGACAGTACTATGAGTGGGTATGTTTCAAAGGCAAACTTAAAGGACCATACCCTCATAATCCCACTTATTTTCAGATCTTTACCCCTTGATAATTTTAACTGAACAGCACTATAAGTCCATCTCATATTAAATGTGGAAAAAAATGTTAGCACATTATATATACCTGATTTTTTTATCTTAAAGTTGTTGATTTTTGATAATTTAGCCTTCACAGACCATGCCATGTTAAGCTACAAATCTCATAATGTTAAGATTATCAGATCACAAATGAAACCTATTGTCAAAACTTCAAGGACACTTTACAGGGCTTTACAATAAGTCAGGAACTCTTGGATGGCATGGTGGGGCAATGCCACCAGCAATGCATTATGACTTATGAGTGACCTAGTAATGACCATAGAAGTGTCAATATAAATTCATTAGGAGTATTGAAACATCGTGCTGAGGAGCAGCCGGAGTCTCTCAAAATCAGTCTCTCTAAAAACGCTGGCATTAACCTCCTGATACCTTTGAAGAGTCTTACCATATGATTTCAATTTCGCAGGTGAACAAACGCTGGCGTGCATAGCCAGATAGACAGGACAGATGGACATCAGCTATAATTTTATTATACAAAACAATACCATTTCTTATAAATTATGCTGAATATTAAGCTTTATATACTAAAGTTGCAGGCTTATCCAAAGGGACTATTAGGACAGTTTACATATGCACACAATACCCATAGTTGGGAAATGTTAATTTTTATTTTTCATAAAATCTGGATCAAAAATTAGTTTATTTATTAGATAATTTATAGGTACTACAAAACTTTAAATGATGTTTTTCAATTGTATCTATAGAAGCTGATGCTTGTGCAAAATACACAAAGAAGCATGATACAGGAGTGCGTTCAATTCAATGGCAAGTAAGGCCTAAAATACAAGGTAGGTAGGTAGACAAATTTTTGTTATCAAAACATGAGACACGATAAAAAGAATAATTTAAACAACAGGTATTTGTTATTAAATATTTTTAAAAATTACATTATTTTTTAGCCACAGACAAAAAAACTTTAGGATTGGGGGATAAAATTAGGGTCAGTCGGGTTACCGGAAACAAATATTTTATTTTGGCCTTCATAGAAATAAATATCTTATAGTATATATATGCTTTTTTGTTACTTTTTTGTGATTTGTGAAGGCTATATCAAATCGCGGAATGTCTTTTAAATCTGCCACTGTTATTTATGATAGATGTAATAACAGTGTTATTACCACCCTACACCGGCACGGTGAACAAATTTCGGAAGAGCTTAGTTGTGAGGATATGAGCGTAAATGCCCAGTTTACAAAACTTCGTTGCTACGTTCAGGCATAAATGATCAGCAACCTTTATTAAACAGGTCAATATCTAGAATGCAAATTTTTTTTATGATGCCTTAAAATTTAGACTTGCTACAAGTCCTTCTGGAATTTTTTTTCACTATTATTTACATTTTTAAAAATTATTTTGATTAATATGACGTTCAGTTGTTGCAAATAAAGCAAATGTCTACAAAAAAATGTCTACTCACTATCCATTATATGTCAGTATCAAATATGCCATCGGTGGATTTGATAGTGTCATATGTTGGACAGTGAAATGTAGTAAAAAAAAAAAAAATTCAAGAAATTTTTTATTTATCAAGAATCAAATCTTATTAACTAAAAAAAAATTAAATCCTCAAGGACTTGTAGCAAGTCTACTTAAAAATTCTAACTCTCCTCTATTGTGTATTATCAATAGGGATACACAGAGTGCAACATTTAATATTAAGCTGTTTTTATTTTTTTATCATGCCCATCCCTATTTTCCTTGGTACCCAAATCTTAAACTGAATGAATGGTCATAAATATAATATTTTTGAACTATAATTGATCTAGGTATAATTATTAAAGGCAGGAAAGTTGGATCCACTTGGTACAAGTACTATTCAAATAAGGGAAATAAATCTCGAAACGCTGTCGCCTGCAGTCACTTATGATTTTCTAATGACATTCTTCCACCGTGGCTTGCTATTTTTTGCAACTCACCTTTTCAAATTTTCCACTTCGGGTGGTAAAAAGACAATTCGGTTTCCTCCCATATAAAGGCGTCTAAGTTGATTCAATTCTGTAAACTGCATAGGAAATTTTGTAAACTGATTCCCACTAAAATTTAATACTTCGAGACTTAACAACATTCCAAAATCTTTGGGTAGGTTTGAATCGTCGAACAAGTTATTCCTGGCAATGAGAGTTTTCAGTTTTTTTAATTTGACGATTTCGGGAGTGAGATATGTCATGCGATTATTGCTGATATCAAGTTTGATCAGATTATTAAATTCGGCAATGGCTCGAGGCAAAACTGGAATAAAATTGTGATCGAGTTGTAATCCCTTCAACTCTGAGGCTCTTTCAAGAAGAACATCGGGAAAGCCATCCAAGTCCGAGTACGACAAATCCTCTGAATTTTCTCCGTCAAACGCATCCATTTGGCACAGTAGAATTCTAAATGTCCTGCATATATCATAAACGCATAGTTGAACATAGATTTCAATGGCATTCACTGTGTTCTAAAAGAGGTACTTTAACCCCAATTCCAAGAAACACTCCACATTTCTCCGATACGAGCGGACGAAAATGTACTATTACATTCAGCTGTTAACCTCAATACGACCTGTTTGTGGTAATAAACAAGCAACCAATGGGATGCAAGCTTTCCAATATCTTTGCCAAAGCTGGCTCCGAACGTGTATAATCTTTAAATTCAGTAAACAATCGCCTATTTTCTGCGTAATTGCTGATTTTTATTTACAATTTATACTGAGATTGTGAATTAGTAAATAAAATGCTATATGTTGTATTTTTTTAAGTGATTTTATATGAAATATCACTTCTTTTGATTCTCATGTTGTTTTTAATCCCGATGCCAGGGCGAACATATTGCATAAGCAATATTGCATACTCATACTGCAATGACTAGAGTTTTATATAATCCTAGTTGTAGGCAAAAGTTATATAACAGGATATAACAGTCACAAACATGAATAAAGATAATTTAAAAGGGGATATTAATTGCCGTCAAAGTTGATAAAGGCTCATCATCTCGCCGTACTCATAAATGTAATAACTCTAGATGGTTAAAATTATAGTTTTTGATGCCAGTTTGTTTTAAAAAATGTGTTTATAAATTTGATGAAAATATAAGCCAATTAAGTATGGGAAGGGGGGGGGTTGGCAAATTTATGGGGGATCAAAAAAGTTTAGAACCCTTGCAAGGGGGAGGGGGTCGAAAAAGGTTTACCATCAATGATCAATGTGAGGCGGGGGGAGGACAGAAAAAAGTTTTACTCCTTTTTCAGCATAAGTCACTGTGCAAATTAAGCACCGTGACATGCATCCGCCCAGCCTTGTAAAATAATACAAAAGAACTAAATTTTCTTGAAAATGTATTTGATTGTATTTCTTTTTTCAATAAAATGCTATATAATCCGTATCCAGTAAAATTCCACTAGTTGTTATACAAAAACCCATACGCAGCCAGGGTAGTTATATTTCAGATATTCACTGAGGGGGACTGAGGGCCCGGGGGGGTACTCGAGGTATTTTTTGGTGGGGGTGTGCAGCCCAGTTAAAAATTTTGGATTTGGATTGTAT
>JAOXYB010056789.1:0-11058 GCA_028565635.1 Phoronis ovalis
CAGTTCGATAACAGTTCGATAACAGTTCGATAGCAGTTCGATAGCTATAAGGCCGAAATATGTAAATTAGTTTTAGCAGCTAACTGCTGTGAACTTCTACGATGACAGTTGCCAGAACTGCTACCTAACTGCTAACTAACATAGCTCGGCTAATTACAATATACATATATAATTTAAAATCTTGGCACTTGCAGTCCTGAATAAAACCCTTATGAGGCTTTAAAAAAAACAATGTTAAGAATGGCTCGCTGCTGTCACAACATAAATGCAATTGGAAAGTAGAAAATGTACCAAACTGACGTTTTAAGTAGGTAAGGGAATAGTGAGTGACAACAACTACTTACCATCATTTTCTCTGTTGTGTTGCGGAATGTCGGGTTCCGTCATAGTTGTTTTCCTCATCATTTCCTGCATCTGGAACATATAAATACATAATATACCCGAGTTGGACATTTCGAAAATTTTGATACATAAGGTACCAAAATACACTGTTGTACCGGGAGTAAAGGCAAAAGCATATAAGTTGTATCCTATTGTATAACTCTTAAGTATTATATCTGTGGTAAATTTACAACAAAAAAATTATGAAATCTTTTTTCTGAAATATTTCCTTTTAGAGAACTTCGAGTTTTATTTATTTCCGAATCAATTAATGAATTTCAATCTGTTTCTGACTTTACTTTGCATAACAAAATGAATTTGAATACGAATCTGTTTTGAATCTTACATATCTTTCTAACTTTACAATCGTCTTTGATATTGTTCTACCAGATCAACTTTTAAGATGAAAATGAACAGTATTTGTACCAATCCAAGAGGAGAGTACAATACAGAAAACACACATGCAAATGTGAAATACCTTTAAGCATAGTGATCATGACTACAAGTTACCGTACTTACCATCATGCTCTCCAGTGTTTTGTGGAATGTTAGGTTTGCATCCGCATCATAGTTCTTATCCTCATTGTTCCAGCATCTGTATCTAGAACACATAAATAACAAATCAAAAGTTTTGGTAGGGTACTTGTGAATGCTGAACCTGTTTGCACTAAAATATAGCTTATTATAAATGAAAAAAAAGAAAGCATATCCCGTTGTAAGTAACTCTCCCAAATATTATACCCTGAATCAGCAACAAAAAAAATTGAAATCTTTTTTTCAAATAATTGCCTTTTAGGGCATATTTGATTTTTGCATCTCAATATCAATCTGATTCTAAGTGTACTTTGAATCTTTGTTTATAACTTTATGTTCATCTTTTATATAGTTCCTTAGTTTGCAAAAATGTATATTTTTACACGTCAATCTCTTCATTTTGATTATTAAAATGAACAAAGAAAGTTATTAAAGTGAATTATAAGTTTTTTTTGTATCTTGAGTCCTTAATGTTATAAATATCCCATTTTAGGTCTGTCACACACTAAATACAATTCGAGAATACAACTACAATAAGACCTGCAAAGCCATTTAAGCAGGAAAGGGCATATAATAAGTGACTACAATACTTACCATCATGCTCTCTGTTGTGTTGTGGAACATCCGCCTTTTGCCTTTGCAATGGCGTAATGGTTGTTTTCTTTGTTTCCGGCAGGTGGAACATATAAATACATAATATACCTGGGTTGCATGCTGAAAATATGGGTGAAAAAAATGCAGAGCCTGTTAAGAATACATTACCGTATAGCACCAAAATGTATACCCTTGCTGTTGTAAATGAAAAAAAAAGAAATTATATCCTGTTGTAAATAAAATTATCTTCCAAAATAATATATCCTAGTGGTAAATTCACTTTCAAATGATACATGCCCTGTGGTAAATAACTGGCAAATTATGTAGCAAATTACACCCAGCAATTATTTTCAATAATATTCGCTTTGGCAAATAAGCTTCCAAAGTGTAAAAAAAAATGGAACTGAAAAAGGGGGCATTTGTATACTTTAACTGACAGTATACCCTCCCCTGGATAGTATACTATATAAACTTTTAGTTTAAATATATTCATTTGCAATTATTTATAGTCGTACACTATATAGTCTAGCTGCCACAGTAAAGTTTATTGTCACCAGGATAGGGCAGTATAGTGCCATCATGCTCTCGATTGTGTTGTGGAACAGACTCTGCATTCACGTCATTGTTGTCTTCATCGTTTCCAGAATCTGAAACATTCATAATATACATAACACTATAACCATTTTAATAATGTATAAACACAATGAATTACTATCAATGACCTAGGACAAAACCATTGTTGATGCATTAATTAATCACTATTCTTTTTTAAAAAATGCTATCCCCGGACTGCTACCTTCCTCCTTGGTTTTCCTTAATTGTGCATCACAGAACTGATGATAACATATTGTGCCTAGTACATTATTTCAACAACAAAAAAATATCTTATATATGTGCAATTTTTATAATGTATTTTACTATTTTCTTGTAAATAAAGAAATATGATTTTCAAAATGCCATTTTCTAAAAATTAGTTGATGTTATTCTCTTACAGATGTGTGAAAAATTAATAGGATTTGCTTGCATGAAAAACATTTTATTGATTGGTATTAAGCTCTTTCTTTTGTTCTTATGTTAAAAAATATAGAAAAATGACTATTTCACTTTTTTGAACATCACGTGTATACTAATCAAATTGCCAGTTAGATTGCATGTCATTTACCATGGTTGGCAGAATTTGGCAACTTAATTTTGATTTGTCTGATGATCTGGTGAGATAGCAGAATTGCCAGCTTCAGCATCATTCATCCAATCTGTAAAATATTGATTACATTAATATATAACTAATCCAATATTCTTATAAGTAAAGGCTATTACCAATAACTTAGACGCATATATAAATGTATAGCCTTTCATCATCTTTATTATCATCAGGTTTTCAATCCGACATAACAATAATTATTATTGGTCATGAAAAACAAGTATCTTGACTTGTGAGTTTGTGAATGGAAAATATGTTTTATGAAAACATCACACAAGTAATGTACAGGGATGCGTATCGATAAGCCAACATCTCATTAGTCCGACACCTCATTAAAATTAGACCGACGTCTCATTAGTGCGACATCCCATTAGTCTGACATCCTGTTAGTCCGACAGATAATTTTTTACCGTCTGCCATCTCATCAACTATTGCTGTAACATTTATGTCCAAAACGGGGTCCAAAGCAAGATCCTCTGGTGGATTTCTAAGCTATACTTTTCGTGAGACAAAAACGAGGTTTTTATTTTCCGATGTATTCTGTCATTGTCCACAAAAGTACATCAGTTTTGCCTGTAATACTGTTTTTAATGCATTTTTGAAAGTTATATGTCCTAATATCAATGTCTCAGTTATTTATATCAACAATCACGCAAAAAAATAGAAAACAGGTTTCTTTTTTAAGTTTAACATATCTATTTTCGTTGGAAAAACTTTAAAATATGCAAAAGTATTTTAGAAATTAAGGCTTAAAAAAGCTGAAACACGTGTATTCCGCTAAATCGGCAAAAGTTTCTCACGTCTATGTCTATTTCGTTTTTGAAACAAATTTGCATTTCATTCTTATTCACGGATTGTTTAAGATGACGAAATAATCATAGTAACAATATGTGCCAAATATTACTCTTCAGGTTAAATATCCATGGTACAAATATAAATCTTTGATTACCTTTATGATAAATAACTCGAGCTAAAATCTCGCTTTCATAGTTTATAATTGTCAACGTAATTTTCTCGCAATATGTCGGTGTCAGGCTGCTAGATATATAGCAATTTAAAAAAAATGTCAAATATCTAAGTAAACATAAACGTGCAGCGATCAAACCAAATGGTGCTTGAGATACTTGGCGCGTACTTGATCTAATTAGCATAATCTCGGGTATGAAGCTGCTTACAAAAAAATGATACATATCTATATTTATTTTAAATAAAGAGTATTTTATATTCCTAGAGTTGTGTCATACCTTAAACTGGCGGTAATTTTTGGTGATGACTTCAGAAAATGCCAATGACACTTGTGACATAACAATTTTCTCCGGGGAGGGACTAAAAAAGAATGATAATAAAGAGGTGTGAAAATGGCTTTAACCAAGACCTATGCCAAAATGTGTATCCTATCCAAGAATTAAAGTTTTCGACAAGGAAAAACTCTAATGAAGACCTAAGTCGAAGACTTACACCACACCACGAATTAAAGCTTAAGCGAGACTAGAAAACTAGACTAAGCAAGACCAGGGTTAAAATTAAAACCATAAACTGTTTGGTCAAAATTGCTGTAGCACAGGTAGTAAAAATTGATGGTAAGATGCTCGTTATATTTACCAGTTCTAAGCAGATGGTGGAGTTTTTCCGATTTTTTATAGAACGGACATAATACGTTTTAATCTGTGAGATTGTAGAAAAGGCGTAGTTTTTTTGTAATTAAAAATACAAAATATAAAACATTTATAGCCCCAATGTTAAAAGATCAACGATGAACATGTTGTTATGCAGCGACTGAACAGAGGAAAGTTGGAGTTGAGATCCGAGGTTAAGATGCGAAATGTTTCTTCGGAATAGTTTAGAAATCCACCAGAGGATCTTGCTTTGGACCCCGTTTTGGACATAAATGTTACAGCAGTAGTTGACGAGATGGAAGACGCAAAAAAATTAGCTGTCGGACTAACAGGATGTCGGACTAATGAGATGTCGGACTAACGAGATATCGGACTAATGAGGTGTCGGACTAATGGGATGTCGGCTTATCGATACGCACCTCATTGTTGTTAAGGGACTCAACGGCGCTCATCTGGTTTAAAAGAAGTTCAACCAAAGGAAGAAAATAGACATGAATGATAACGGATGGCAATGACGGCGGCTGGCAAGATGACAATTAAAGAGTCAAACTCACGCTTCATTATATAGTAATAGTAGTACTAGCACCTCCACTCTTGCTTGTCTTGATGGCAATGATGGTGGCTGACAAGATGGCAAATTGGCCAATGTCTGATAGACAATGACACATAGACTATGATTGTGAATGAAGATAGGTAGCAAGAAAAGGGACGATAGATGACGGCTATCAAAACAAGTTGACCAAAGGAGGATTATAAATGGCGATACATGTAGGTACAGGCCGGCAAAGGTTAGGAATCGAAGTGGGGACCTACTAAAAATTAGACATCGTATTTTCCTGCCTGGTTTTAAATTTTGTAGCAGATATATACATTGTTTTTTATGTACATTTGATGAACAAGCCAACTATTACACGATTTTATATAAAAGGCTAATACTGATAGTTCTGGTAAAGAAAATAGGATACTTGACAGTTAAAAATTGATCTAGTTAAAAGCTTGACCTTTCTCTCGGGGGTAACTCGGAACATGGAACTTTTGACCATCCTTTCAATTGTAATAAATGGACAACAATAGCGTACTTGTATAACAGGGTCATTATATAGTACAAACATGTGCATATAAAACTATGACAAAGAACGGTCGGCGACCGGTAAACGGTATTGTCGAACACAACGTCTCTTCTGTAATGCAGTTTAATTTGGTCACTCAAACGCACTGAATTTCCACTTTATAATGTAAAGAAAATATTGGTATTGTTGACTTTGTCCTCTTAATTTATTCATTTTGTAAAATGCCATGGTTCCAATAAGCATACGAAAATGTCGCTTAACTGTTTTATGCGAAGAAACATACAAATAGTCTTTTAATACATTAAAGAACAGAATGATTCTGCATGAAATCTTATTATTAAAGCAATAACCGAAGCAATAAAGTCTTTGTTGACTTTAAAATTCGTATAAGATTGGAGTAATTGTAGTATGTTTACCTACACACGTCATAACCGGTTCAAATAACAGCGTGTTGTAGTTATACAATTGCTTTTTAAAATAAATTTACAATATAATTCTTTAGTTCGTACCCTAATCAGGATCTGCCGAGTTGTTTAGGGTCGAGCGTTCTGAAAGTGTAACCCTTCTGTCAACTCTGACAGAAACCAACCGGACTGTTATGGTCAGTTTATCAACTATGCCTTTGGCGGTACTGGTGTTGTTGGTGGTGTCCAGCGAAGTCGTATTCGGACGTGAGTTCCATATTTTTTTTTATCAAAAGCTTTATATTTTTTTACCAATTTTTTCTGGTATTATTTCTGCACAATTTTGATATTCCGATAGAAATATCAAAAACAAATTAAATGTAATGAAATAAAGCGACTTATGCAGAGAAAACAATACTTTACGAAAACAAAATTGCGTAAGTAGCATATTGTGTATGAATTTGTTCAAACTAAAATCTTGTAATCATCTTCAGTCATATTTTATCTAGACTCACATCTTAATTCGTAATCGTCAACAACGTCTTGACATTTAAATGCAGCAATAAATTTGACATTCTCTGGGACAATATACTTTAGATATGCTCCACGCTCAAGGGTATACTTGTTGCCGATTCTGAGTATGCAAGTTAGCATGAAAAAATGTGTTGTGTTAAGGTCCGTTTGAGTATGATAAAAAGTCTACATTTACCCGCTACAGCTATAAAAAGGGGTAGTAAAAAAGATTAATTCTTGTATAAAGAAGGTCCTAGATTTCATTTTTCGTTCTCTCGCCGTATTTTTAGATATCGTATAATATGAGATGTAGCAATTAAAAGGAGTATGCATTTCAAAGAAACTGGTATTAAGAAGGGATGGAGTTGAAAAAAATATATAAAAAAGGGTCAGAATTTTATACATTTTGTGTAAAAACAGCAGTAGCTTAGAAGAGCAGAAGAGCACGCCCGAGTCAAAAATATTGCAATCGTACACCCTGGGCTTATATTTAACCGGGTATATAATTCATCGAAAGAAGGAATACTGCTGGAGCCGATATAGTTTGATCGAAATAGTGTAATTCAGCATTCTCATTTACTTAATTACGATTAGATGGTGCCAGAAATATCGTCTGGGATGTGTGTTCTTTTACTTGATTTGTCGTAATATAGTAAATATCAGATATTTGCTGTAACCCGTAAAAAGAGTCATTTTCCGATAAATCGCCCAGGGCGTAATTATTGAAAATTCCAGTACATACAACTTCATTTTGCAAAAAATTAGCAATGAAACCGGATAAACCTGAACGTATTATTCACGTTTTTTCACTCGTGCACAAGTCGCTAAATTGTTTTTTAAATACACATTTGTTGTACATAATAGAAACCCCGTAATTTGCAAACGGGAAAAAAATTGTTATTCCATTTCTATTTTACTTGAATTTCTAGTAGTTCGTCCATCTAAGCCGCCAAAAAGGCGACTGTAAATATACTTTAGTGTGCCATAATGATATGTGTTACTGTAAAAGTAACATAACCAGCCTGTCTAAAACTATTTCAGGTTCTAGCATGCATGTTGGATAAATAATAAAGTTGTAGACCGGTTGCGGACATATCTACCTATTTATATTCTAAACCTTGATAGCTGAACTTTACTCAGCTTTTTACAGTATAACTTACGATCTTTATTTTTAGTAAGCTAATATTGAAGAAATACACTTACTTACTTATGGCTTCGGCAAATATTATCATTACTGGTGTCATGACTATTTTTAACGGCTTGTGTCAAACACGCTAGGATACGTAAAATTTTCATAAATGATCACACAATTAGTGATTTAGCGTAGTATAGAACTTTTATACTTCTGTCATATGTAAAAAATGAATATAGTCTAATATGATTGTTCAAAAATGTTGTAACTGCTTGACACGGCTGCTTGACACACAAATTCATTTGCTTGTACTAAAATGTTTCTATTCTTTTAATTCCAGTTAATTCCAATTTCCTATGTTTCAAATTGACTTCCTTCTGCAAAGCTTGTTTTAAAAATTAACATTTGCATCATTGAATAAACAGTAGTTGAACATAAACTTGTTTTAAAAAGAATAATTGCCTGTTTCCTTTAACATTAATGGGATATAGTTTTGCAAATGTAAAGAAAGTCGAGCGTAATTCAATAAGTTTAATTTTTATTCACTTTAGATTTTGGATGTCGTAATGTTGTTTTTGGGGACATTTATCAACGGCAGAATTATTATCTTTTTTCTGAAAAAGTAATGAAATAATAAAAAATCTTATTAAGATCAAGGACGACAATAATGTCTGAATTTAGGCATTGGTGTATTCTTTAAAATGAAGTCATTCAAAAGAAATGCAAATTTTACAAGTAAAGGGATCAGCTTTATAAACGTTCTCCTATTACCCGTTATTTGTTTGGAAAAAATCTTGCAAGGTAATCCTTTATTCTTACAGAGATTTGTCTGATAACTATTTCAATATAGTTTCAATTTTTTATTTGACCCATTCAAATAGACAACAATTGTTTTGGATACAATGTCATACTTCGGTTTTGATTATATTTACTTTGTTTAACTTTAAACAGATTTTTTATGTTATTTATTTAATATCCTAAATTGAGTATGCAAATATATTTAAATAGTGTTGAAATATAATACAGAATACTGACAATTTCTATTTAAACAAGCTAATGGATAAAAGAGTCTATGTTTGTAAAAGGAAAACACAAATTTCAGAATTTCATTTATTACTGCCATTTCGTATCTTTTCTCTTATTTCCATTCTATTTTCGATTACTTCTGAAATTATACACGTTGCGTACCCTTGTGCAAAGCCAAAATGTGAAAAAAAGTTAACTATTACATTTGATTTATAAGAAAATAATTATCATAGTTTTTCAATGCTGCATAATTTTTACTTCTTTTTAATTCGTCTTTTATTTTGGCTTGAACTATCCTCACGCGACATTTGGGTTCTTTAGAATTGGTTGTTTGTAAAATAAGTCTAACATAAAAATCGCCATGCAATCATCTGAACTGTACAATAATGCCTCGTTAAGTATGAAAATATGTGGCTTTATATTAAATATAATGTGATACTTCTGTTAGTTTGTTGCTGTGATATGAAATACACACAGAGGACTATAGTGTATATTCAGTTATTTACCAGTTCAATGCTTCACTAAACACAAATCATAGATTTGAATCCCGTAATTAATTTCCCAGGCACGTCATTTCGCAAAGGTATCAGTTGGTACATGCAAATCAATATCTTTGGTACATGAGTTCTTAATTGTTCGTTTTAAGAAAGAATTGCCAGAGACATTTAGCCTGGAAATTATTTAGGTATATTTAAAAAAATGTCTAACTTGTGTTCTTAGTTATTCCTTGAAAGGGTACATTACAGAATGCATTCCTTGAAGCGCATGGGCGTCGAGTCACGGGAATAACGAGAATGATGGATTTCATATGTAATATAGACAAAAAATAAATTTGATAAAAAAAACGTTTTCCGTCAAAAGTATGCCAAAGCAAAATAATAAAAATCATAAATATGGCCAACTGAGATTTTTCCTAACACTTTTTCCAAAAATTCATGGAAATTTTCGCAAAACAAGATTTTCAATAATGTGATACACTATTTTATATTGCTATCCTGGTTAAGATGTTACATGACTATTAAAAGAATAAATTGACGGCTAGCGTTGATGCTCGCAGTCAAACTTTTATTATTCCTATTCGTTTCATAATGGATAAAGAATCGAAATGTTACGATACTATATATTAAGAAGTACTAAATAACCTCCGAAGCACTTGTACCGAAGTGAAAATACGAGCCGTAATATATGAAGTAACACATTTTCAAACTTTCCCAAAAAATTCTGAAACTCTTTCACGTCAGGGGATTCACAAGTAAATTTAAAAGAATCTACTTGATTAGAAACTCCATAATTTTTTTCATGTACAATTTCCACCCAGATTATTAGCATTTTTTGTGGGAAACTGAGTATTTTATTGAAAAAGTCGAAATGTATTCCTCTATGTTTAAGTCCCTTATTGTCACTTGGTATAATGTTTATAATGCGAGTATTTTATCTTCCCTCTAAAATTATCGCAATAATGAAATAATTTTATATATGTGAAACGAACATTAGTTTGTCATAAACAGGTACGTGATTTTTAAAAAAAAACGTAATACAAAGCAAAAAATACAAAAAAAACGTGGCAACTTGGAATAATAGAAAGGTACGGATGATTTGAATTAGTAAGGTTATGTTAAGGATGTAATGTGCCGTCTTTTGATGTGTTTATTCTGCTTTACGTAGTGTAACATTATAGGAAATGCTAATATTGTTTTCGTGACTCGACAAAGACTTATCGATTTAGAGACAGATCTTTAAAATATCAATAATGAAAAAATAACAGGTATTTTTTAAATCCAGTTTTGTAATAGAGTCCCGTGGGCACCAATCTGACGCGGGACGTTAATCTGATCCATCATGTAAAAACATGGGTTGTGTAAAAGCTCTATGGAATAATTTAATTTAAGGCCAAATATATTAAGGAATTGCGTTTCACATTAACCATTTTTTAGACAATAAACATAAACGGTAGTCAATTGCTATACATAAGTTATTATTTTCTTTACTTTATACAACAATTCAACATATTATTTATAAAATATATTAGTAACCTTTACACGCCTTGAAATGTAATGTATTATTCAGCGGCAGAAACGACTTTCAATGGAATTATCTTTTGTGGCCTGCTAATTATCCTACTGATGAACTCACATTATACATAGTTTATGTACTAAAAAAGAATAAACACTGCAGTGCGAAAAAGATAAACAGTTATCATGTACTTCACATTTTACGTCTTAAAAAGAAGTATACTGCATTAAATATGAAGATTGGAACTTTTATGTTATTTTGCTATTTTGGATATGTATTGTCAGAGCAAGGTAGGTAGTTTGCAATGCGTGATTTGCGTAATTTAAAAAAAGGCAAAAAGGAGGTCAAATGAGGAATAAACTGTTATTATTCTTACATTTTAGGCTACTATATTTTCTTGCCAAACGAATATACCCAAAGTATATTGGTAAATTTTTGGAAACCGTAAATTAAATAAGAAAATATTCGACTATTCCAAAATAAGTATTTTCTGAGACTATTAGTATAGTTTATTCACTATACATAATGTATGTATATATATATATATATATACATTTGCTTTCACGTATAATAT
>JAOXYB010056822.1:0-11057 GCA_028565635.1 Phoronis ovalis
ATCTATGTGATTTTTTTGTTTGAGCCTTCATTAAGAAGTTACATGTAATTAAAGTTAGATGAATACTGTATGTATTTACCATATTTGAGTTAATCCTGTCCTTTCTCTGTTAGGATAGTATATGTTTATATATATATGATGACAGAAGTGCATGTTAATTAATATATTGAAAAACAATTACAAATAGTTTGTTGCTTGTGATGAAATCAGCAGAATTTTAATCTTTTTGGAATGTGCTATAAAAACAAAATATATATTTATGTAGTCACATAGACATTTGAGCTATCTTCATGGACAGGTTTCTTATAGGGATAGCTGTAGTGTTCATATTGAAGACATTAATTTAAAGACAATGTAAAATTTTCATTTCAGAAAGTGGTAAGTTTTTTATTGAATGAATGAAGTATTTTCAAAGATTTTAGTATTAGAGAATTTAAGAATGGGAAATGTTTTCATGTTTTATTGAATTTATAGGAAAGATTGTACAAAATGTCTTTGAAATTAGGTAAGAATGACTCCCAGGAGATACTATCATTGAAAGTGACTGTATGTGTGTGTGTCATTGAGTGTTCTCCACGATCAATTAAGCTCTGCTCCGCACACTTTTATATCAGTACCGCTGTGTTCTTAAATATTGCTCATAATTAACAGTTTATAGGAGCATATTCCAACAGGAAGTGTTTTTTAAATATTGCTCGTAATCAACATTTTGTATACGTAGGAGCATATTCCAACAGAAAGTATTTTACTAACAATTAAAGCATGCCTTTTGAAGGTCAAGTTACAACCCACCAGGGTTTCTATTTAGTAATTACTAGTACTTTTTTACAAGCAATTCTACTTATATTCCTTTTAAAAGACAATGAAAACAATTAACATTTTTTTGCTAATGAAATGAAATATGAGCAATGACATAAATTAATTTGATAACTATATATTTCTTTAATTTATTATTTTGATCAATGGAACTGTATTTCTAATATGCAATTCCTTTCGCCCACATAGTCAATTTAAGCAGCATGATAGGATGATTCTCAAAATCGTCCTGTCCTTGTTTAAAGATATGCAATCTATATCTACCACAAAAAACACAGCTGTTTAATAAGCCTCAAACAGATGAAATCTAGGGGGCTCATAATTTTGGTTCTGCCATCTGCAGCTGTTTCATGAAAATGGTTTAATGAATTTCTTTCATATTAGGCAGATACACGAGGTACCATGGGGGAAATCATGTAGAATAATTTTTGGATCAGCTCCAACATAGCTGACAAATGACAAATAGAAACACCATTCAAATCGCACTACATATTTGTGATGTTTGTCAAATGATTATATGACCCTTAATTGATCTTGATCTTCAAGGTTAAACTAAGTAATCTGGAAAACTATAACAGATACAGACATTGTTCCAACTCAAACATGTTACTCTGTTTGACTGCCCGTCAAATGATTACATGACCTTTGCCTTCAAACTAGACTTGCTGCGTCTTGAAAACCACTTAATTGATGTATGGAATAGTCTGTTGGATATATTTTAAAGATGTGCAATCTGTATCTATATCACAAAAACAAGTGACAGCTGTTGACAAAAATGTGGGGTCGTACAATTTTGGTTCCATCTGTCTGCAGCTGTTTCGCAAAAACAGATCAGATCCAATATGGCCGAGAAATGACAGATAGAAATACCATTCAACTCACCACTACGTGCTTTATGTCATGTCAAATGATTACATGACTTTTGATCTTGCCCTTGATATTCAGGGTCAAACTTAGAATATGTAGTTTCTTTATAACTATATGACATTATTTCAACTCACATGTTCATGACGACTCATAATCACAGGACCTTTCACCTTCAAACTAGATTTGCTCTTGCTCAAAAACCGCTCAATGTTTGGGAACAGTATTTATTTAATATGCAACATCCCATTAGGTCAAAAGGTTATATTTATGAAATTGCTCAGAAAAGTGTTTCAAAGGTAACTAACTTAAGGTCATTTTGAGGTACTTTAACGTAGGTCAATTTTAAAAGGTCACTTCAAATCACATAGGTCAAGTTATAGTTTCAACTTCGAACAGGTTGTATACTTGAACGATATTTAACATGTGACTTGGTTGTCAGCGAATTATTGTAATATACCAGAATTAAGTCTACTTGATAATTTCTGATCAACAAATGTATAATTTATTAATAATAATGTTTACAATTTTCCCCACAGACTGGGTTCAGTCTTGGATATATTATTATAATATTTGTGTACTATAAGAATTGTAACTTAATTTGCACCAAAAAAAGCACCAATTCAATATACATTTTAAATACTGCATTACTTATTTAAATATTTGATACTTACCCCTCATTTCCTTTTATATTACAACACCCAATTTTATATATTTCTATTTTCATTGCCGAAATGATGTTATTAATATTACTGAAGTTATGAAATAAAAGTAAAATTGACAATTAGCAATATATTAACCTCAGGATATGATCAATCCACAGGCTGCTTCATTTTGAAGTTCTGCAATGAAGACTAAACATTATATTATGAAATTATGCATATTCGGCCATTAGATTATGTAGGACATAATTCTAATCATTTCCATCCACCAGTACATACTCAACATCAGATAATCTTTCTAGTTGGGGGTTGTATGATGACTTGTTTTCTGGAATTCTGCTGTCCCCAACAAAGATGACGATGAGCGAGTGAATTAAAAAGAGACTTATACAGTTGATATATTGTGACAACTGATGCAACATCTGCCAATACCTATATTTATGTAAGGGATAATTGAGACCAGTAAAAAAATGTAAAACATGAAAATTATACAGTTTATTATAGTTTCTTATATTTTACTACAAAACAGTTATACTTCATAGTTCACTTATTAAATAAGCATATAATTATTACATGCAACTAAAAAGTACAGTCATATGATACTAAAACCTCACTACGTCAAAAATAAGCAATAATTAAGTAGATCCAAATGCCGACAACAAAGTATTGCAAAAAATGATCACCGTATAGATTCTACATGCAAATAATCATACGAAAGGTACTTGATTAAAATTGTTACATAAAGTGATGCTATAGTGTTAAAAAAAAGTGTTCTAATTTCGTTGTATTTTGTCACCTAGTACTAATAAATTTCCTATTAATTTGCCTATTATCAACATAATGCAATGGAACGCTAACCTTGGAGATTGACTACCCATGACGTCATGCAGTTTTTGATATGTTAATTTGTACATCTCATCAATAGTAATACTCCTTATACTTTTGTTTATAATTGCTACACAAAATAATTTACTTAATATTAAATAACCATATATCTTATAAATGAATTTAACAACAGTAATGCTAACAATAATTAAAAATGCAATGCTACCGTATTGTACTTAACTTTGACAGAAACTACCGTAAGCTGACAAGTTGAAACTACCGTAAGCTGACAAGCTGAAACTTCACAGCAAATAACTTATTATATCTATTGAGCCAACATTTCAAGCAATTCTGACTTTAAAATCATAAACTGAAATTGTTTTTTTTATGTTCAAATTTTCATGAATTCCTAATACTTATTGATTTGATACAACCCTGAAGTAAAATGTCCCAAATATGCAACACGTGTGCACTAACGTCTGTAGTTTATCCAAAGATAATGATCAAGCTCCCTATCTGTGTAGCTGTTGTCAAGTTAAATACATAACTGATCCTTGGTATATATATATACATAACCTTTAAATACTTGCTACTATAGCTAGTATATTGCCCAACAATATAAAATCCTAAACTCAGGCAGCATGCAGTGTTCCAAAAACTAGTGTTAAGTATGGTATACAATTCCAAGACATGCAAGATCAAACTATATAAAATGAAAAAGCTAGTCAAAATCTAACTTATCACTATCACTTATTCAATATTATAACAGATAATATGTAATAAATACATTGTAAGTTCCAGTTACTGATGAGATTTGTGACATATATGCGACAAAAAAAGGAAAAGAGGACTTTCTAATAAAAAATAAAGCAAAAAATGACTAGACTTAGATCATTCCAAATATTTTTGTATATTATGTCAGTTTTTGAAATATATGCTACACATAGCAACATGTATGACCGAAGTGAACACTACATTTTGTCAGTTTTTTTGTACTAAACATATTGCACAGCATAAAATTTCCTTTTAGTTGTGACAATCTTGAAAAAAACTAAGTTCTCATAAATGAACAAAACTGTATATTATAGTTATAATGCCAAAAAGTTGAATCCACTGCTGACACTATTTATCTAGCTTATCCAAAAACAAATAAAAAAGGAAATTCTTACATGTTAGTATGAGAACTAATAGTAAATTATCAAGTTCTTCAATCACTGTTTAATGTGACAAATCAACATATGTTGCAAGTAGTACAAACGAAACCTAGAGTTATATTTTCTACCACATTTCCCACATGTGTAGCTAATAACCGTTTTCTTTCTTGCGTGTAAGGTGAATGGTTTTCCCACAGCGATACCAATTAATCTTTTGCTATTCTCATCATCTAAGTTCCATTTCTGTATCTGAAATGAATGAAAATGAAGAAATGGAAAATGAGTAGCATTCATACCATTCTTAGGTTACTTGTGATAACAGCCTAGTGTCTACTAAATGAACACGGTAGATTTTTCTCACCAAATCTATGTCTAGGTGTGTAACCATGTCCAGCAGCTTCAATATTGGCCATTTTGTTTACTGAAACAGTACATTATGTACATCTATAGCCACAAAGAGGAAGCGTTACCTGAACGATTCAAAGGTGATTTAAGAAGGCTGTAGGTAGGTGAGTGTTATAGACTGGGCAACATTTTAGAATGACCTTGAAAAGTGGGTCAAACTATCATCCGAAACTTCTAACATTTTTTGTGATTGTCAACCCATATCTTGAAATGCTTGACACTTATGTACAGAGATCGTTTTAAATCAGGTAAATATAGTATTGATTTTGATCTGGAGCATTTCCAAATACGGTCGACTGGTGGCCCTATTTGTTCCTCGTAAGAATAGTTGCTGGGATAATTTTAAGGTGCATTTATGAAGGCCAGAGGTGAGCGGGTGTTAATGGCTAGGTGGTATTTTAGAATGACCTCGAATAGTTGGTCAACTTGATTTTGACATTTTCCCACATGCGTCATATGAAGTTGATGGACATCACAAAAATTGATGTTATTACGACACAAAGGAAACGCACAACAGATCACAGGTAACCACCATGCAGCACTGTATTAGCCTGCTAGGCCTGAAGGAAAAAACAAGTAACATGTTCAAACAACAAAGTTTCATGACCAACATCACTTATCAACAGCATAGATACATACTAATAATGCAATCATATGAATTTTTTTATCAGAAGTATTGCTACTAAAAGCCAACATAATTACATTGTACAATGTACAAATTAAACAGAGTTGAACAATAAATTGCAAAACTTAACAGAAGGAAGAGGTTAATAGATTAGTACTAGACTACAGGTATAACAAATAGAATGGCTTCTACATGGTATGCATACGGCTGGCAATCCAAATGCAATTTTATCCAAATCCTAGCACTATGAACAGAGTCTTGCATCACATAAGTTACTACAGCTATCGAAATCTATGCACATCAATCTAGTTCTCGTACCTGTTTATTTGCAACTAGACAGCTAATATGATTACTGATGCTTTACTGCCATGGGTTCATTATTTGTCGAAGCATCACCTACAAAATATGGTACTATGTAAATTTAGATACAACAGGTGAAAAACCAAATACTACAGCTGCCAACAATTGGCTTTAGTGTGGTTGAACCTCACCGTGTGCTTGATGCATGTGTCGCTGGAGCGTCGACTTGTGTTGGTATTTTTTACCACAACCACGAACTTCACATGTAAATGTAGGTGGATTTTCTGAATGTTTCTCTTCAGTATGGCACAATAATAGGGAGAGACTGCTGAAATGTTTCTGGCAAATTTTACAAACACTATGGGATGTCTGAAAAATAATTTTGTGAAACTACTATCACAAGGTTTGATATATAATAAAAATACATAGGATGTATCTTTTCTCCAAGTTTTGTTTATTTCTGTTGAAAATGGTGTATTTTTACCATCTACAGATGAGTCAGCGTAATAGGTTACTAACTAGGTGTAGAAATCTGTATCTAATTCAAGCCTTTCCTGAAATTTTCAGGGTCATGAAATCATAACAGATAACAATGATTTAATCCTCCACAACAAACAAGCCAATGAAAGGGCACATGCCTGGATACAAAGGAACTTGCGCCAGTAAGCATAGGAAGTTTATGTTGGCAATGTTTCTAAAGACAGGTGTGTTATAATTATCAAACTTGGAGAAAAGAACTAAATTAAAGCAGGTGACTAAGTTTTAGAAAAGCAAGCAAAAAGTGTGAATAAATAAGAACATTCTAGAAATCATTGCCTAGGATTACTATAAAGATGAACAGGAAAAATATAATTGTCTAGTTTATATTAACTAAAAGACATGCAGAGAGCAAAGTTGACATACAAAACAGTTCACAACAAAAGATGAACCATTACAGTGCACAGCATAAAGATATAATGTGCACTACTGTTTCACAGTTATAATGAATCAAGTAAGAAAGACAACGAAAACAACCAGCCAAGACAAACATATAGAGTAATATATATTTGCCAAATACTGGCTAGTAGAGAAGGTCTAGTAGACAATGCATTTTATAAATTGGTTTACTAAGATTTGTTTAATGGCAGTAGCGAAGCATTAGATAGACATTAGTTACGATTGGTAGGTTGTGTTTACTTGTTTGAGATACAGTTAATAGCGTTATGAGCAGTAAAACCTACCTCGGAAGTATTAGATGAATCCCCAGCTGCAAAACTTCCATCGGATCTCTTTAGACCAGGAGAAGGTTGGTTAGACATTCTTTGTGGTGATGAGGAAGGTAGAAATCGCATACTTGGCAACATACCCTGTTGTAAAGGAACCTGGTTCATAGCACCATTTGATGGAAGTTGCATTCTCATTGGATTAAACACACCTGCATTATTGCTATGGGCATATCCTGGCCTTGGTTGACTCCAAGGCAGTGTATTTACCATAGGATTATCAGGTGGCCGGAGTCCACCAAAGGCAGCTCCTGGACTTTGAGGCGGCATTAGCATTATATTTGGACTTCTGGGAGACATAGTAGGTGATTGTCTGTACGTTACTCCAGGACTACTAACTCGCTGTGGAAAACTTGTTCTGTATGTTGCCTGGGGACTCATAACAATAAGATTTTCAGGGCGCGATGGACTTGGAGCAGTTACATGCTGAAAAGGAAGGTCTGGCATTGTGTCAGCTTTAAATAAAGTGTCATCCGTGAGAGAGGAATTCTGTGCCTGTGCAGGTTTAGATGGCGTTGACTGGTTCAGCTGCTGCTGTGACTGGTATTTACTTAGAGTAGATTCTTGTAAAATACTGGAAATAAACAACGAATCAGCACTTGGAGGTCTTTCTGGGGGTGACAACATTGGATTACTTGAAGTAGGTGACATCATCGGATTACTTGAAGTAGACAAAGGTGAACTTCTGGATGATAATGTGGCACTTGAAGTAAATAGTGATGAACTTATAGCTGCTGGTGTCTTATCCTTTCTGGCAGATAAAAAATGCTTTTGTAAAGAATGTAGTTTTTCTATCATTGAGACAGTATTAACCGATGTGGTTTCAACATTAACATTCACTACGGAAGGCTTACTGGATGCAGCAGGAAGGTTAGTCATGACGTTTTCCTGAGATGAGAAGTTCGTTGTGGGTTGTGACACTGAAACTGTGTCATTTGGTGAGGACACTTGCGCTGTGGGTGACAATGGACTGTCAGGTTGCTCTTGTTTCGGTGGCCATGCTATTCGTTCAAGGCTTACTATAGGAACCATGTTCTTTTTTGTACCAGCATCTGCACCTTTGGTCTTTGCATTGCCAGGTTTTGAATTTTCAGCTCCTAGACTATCATTTATTTCTCTGAGTATGCTATTATCTTTGGTATCACTCTCCTTGCTTTCGTCCGATTTTTCTCTATGTGATTTTTCTTCAGTATTTTGGAGAGTCGTTGAATTACTTGAAACTTGTGCTGAAGGTGAAGTTGCTGTTCGTAATGATGTTGTAGATGTTGCCGGTACAGACTGGTTCGTAGGGGAAACAACAGGAAGTGGCTGCTGAGACATTATCGGAGGCGGAGAGGTTGGCAATTGTGCTTGTGACATCTGCACCATAGAGTTTTGTACAGTGCTTGATCCTGTTCCTGGAAATTGCATGGGTCTGGTCATTCTTTGTACTCCAAATGGCGGTCGAATAGGAAGTAGGCCTCTTTGGTGAGCTATCCCTGGCTGCCTAGGTGCCATCATGCGCTGTGGAGCCATCATAGGCTGACGTGGAGACATCATTCGTTGTTGGGGAGATGACATAGACGGGCGTTGCATTAACATTGGTTGTCTAGGACCCATTGGTTGAGGTGGTCTTGGAGGACGTACTCCTGGATCCAGTTTCTTTTTCTTTGTCATTGCCATCTGTTTTTGTTGCAGGAGTAGATTTTGTTGAACTCGTGCCATCTGTTCTAGACTTCTTTTATTAGCGGACCTTTGTGTATTGGGATTTGTGGGCTTGGTGACAGCAGGGTGAGTTCCTGGTTCTACCTTCACATTTGCTACATTGGTTGGATAAGCTGCAGGCTGCAACTGAATTGTACCTGGTGCGGCATAATTTACCACGTCTGTAAAGAGATCAAAGACTAACTGAAAACTTAAACAACTTATATTGTATATACATATCAAAGTTAATTTAAATTATTACCAAAACATTATTACATAACCGCCTTTACAGCATGTTGCAGAAAGAGCTCACCAATAACACAAGGCACCTCTGTGAGGTCACCTGAAAAGTTGTTGCTGCTTTTTTTCAATTTTTTACCATTATCTGAATTGAGTTTTCAGAAGCATAATATAGCTCCAAATGGTAAAGCTTATCTCTTAAACAAGCACTGTACTTTTAAGTGAGTATAAGAATGAAAGCACAGTATAGATTGGCAATAACATAACACCTGCTGTACAGTTACTGCTGACAAGAAATGTCTTTAAAAGAGATTGGGCGACAGGTACTAGTAATAATTTACAGTAAACATGTTACAATAGAATTGATATCAATTGTGATTTTATTGTTTTATTGTATTCTTATTCCTCTCAGCATGTTGTCTGCTCGGGTTGTCTGTCTTCAACAAAGGTAGCCAAGTCATGTGATAATTCCTTGATTTTGTTTCGAATTTATTTACATGTTAACATACAGATGGCAGAGCAATAACTGTTATAGTTTTCTAAGCACCCCTAGTCTAAAGAATCGGACATCTTATGGGTGATCAATCTTGCATTTTAATGTAATAACTACTTGATTTACATACACTGTATACATTTAAAATTTATCTTGTTGTTTTTGCCTAATTTGTACAGTTTTACAAGACCCAACATGCTTACTCGACACCCCGGTTCAACGCCGCAAAGATCTACTAGATCCAGTATTGCTTTGTGAAAATTAGGTGTGGTATATGTGTTTTATTAATTTAAGCATTGTTTTTTCCAGTAAAAACTGTATTATCAGCTTAACTGCCAACGGTCCCTTTTCCTGCTGAGTTTTCTGATTTTCATATCATGTCACTGGCAGTACCAGTACTTTAGATAGTGGGTTTTATGGCAATGGGTAAACTGCTGTGTTTTCATAATTTAATTTGATGCGAAGCTCTGGTGGTGAGCACATGCTTTTTGTTAGTTGAAGGGGTTCAGAGAAAAGCAGCATGGGGAATGGTGAAATATATTGTGGCCATCTTACCTAATCCAAGGGGCATGTTACCACTGATTTTGTAGAAAGCTACCTGGTAATCTAACCAACAGACAAATTCTTGCACTACTTTGGTATTTAGAGTGCCCAACAGAGAGCAAAATTGTTCCTTTGCATTTAGAACTTCCATTATTTCTTCATTGGGTTGCAACTTAAATCTACAAAAAATAATCAAATATTTAAGACATCCTAATAAACAAATGGGCTGTGTCTTGCATGACTTATTGATACATTCTCCAATTCTTGAAGCGAGGATGCGATGTTATATAACAATTACTTTAACACGTTGGCATTTATCCAAGTCATGTGTTTTGTAGCTACGGTACAAAACAACGTATATAAATCAGCATGAAGATTGACCAATTTTTTTTAGATTTTGTTTACTCCCTAACAATCCTAAAGTTTTTGAGTCTTCTAGTCCCGCTTCCAGTGCACCAAAGATGTCAAACAACAAAGTCACAACGAGTTGACAGCACGTATGCAGTTTGATACAAAATAGTAGCTACACTTGTGTTCTGGCGGAAATAGCCTGGATGCGATAAAGCAGTCTGTTCAATCTGATTACGTAGATAAGGTTACATAGCACATAAATTAAAAATCTCACATACTTTTAAATAAATCTTTCCCGTCACGCTCAAATTATGAAAACAGTAAAAAGAACAGAACTGAAAGCAACTCCATCTGGTTGGTTCCTTAAAGATGCAACAGTGAATAGAAGAGAACTCGTGATTGGCTGGCGTATTTGTTAACCGGTATTTGATTGGATAGAAAATTGATGAGTAGTTCGTTTTTATATGCACAGATGTCGCTTACAGTTTCCGGGAATTTGGCGCGGGTGTTTGTAACAAATGCTAAATATGCTAAAAAGTCATGTAACAAAATGGCTAAAGTCAAAATTCTGGATGGCGGACTTGCCACAGAGCTGGTAAAAGACGGATTTAGCTCCATAGATGTAAGTGCAGTGATTAAAATTGTTTATTCGTATATTTATTTGCAAGACAAAATAATACGATCACAGTCTATTTTGTCAGGATCGACATCTGGGATTATCAAAAAGAGACGTATAGTACAAACTCATGGATGGATTATTACTAGAGATCTGGGAAGAGTTCCTATGCTCAACCCTTTTTAAATATATTTCAATAAAACTATACTATAAACCAA